>ML787450.1:782218-804003 GCA_009831015.1 Picea engelmannii | reverse complement strand
AATCTTAGGAACGTGGTTGGTCTTCAAACCAAAGTTGGAGTTTCTCCATTCTTGATTCACCTTCCTTGTGTCCTCATCATGAATTTCATGGGATGCATTTTCACTTTCAGGTGTCTTCTCTGTTACAAAATTTTTCAATAGTTTCATGATCTCACCTTTTAAACCATCCATCTTAGTATCCAACTTAGCTTAGATTGAATCCATCTTCTTTTGTAGTTCATTTATGTCCCTATGCATTTCTTCACATTCATCAGGAGTCCAAGTAGGATTTTCTGGAGGCTTATTTGGTGTAGAAGTTCCCTTTTTTGGTGGCATGTTAGCCAAGTATCACTTTTGAACCTTGATTTTGAGGTGGTTCTACTAGACAATATTTATTCTGTTGTATCTCCAAATTTTCAGCCCTTCTGGGTATGAAACTTTCTTTTATGTAGTTCTCTGTTATTTCTTCTCTACAATTCCACAATTCTGATCAAAATTGGATGTGCCAAGTGGAATTTACGGTAACTTCCCCACAACTTGCCGTTTTTTTCCTTTCCAGGAGATCTCACTTGTATAGCGTTCCCTGCACAAAATAATTGATATAAAATTTTGAAACTCACACCCAAAATACTACAGACTATCCACGATCCAATGAAACCAGTCCCACTCAATTTGGATACTCTAGGAAGAATTTATGATTGTTTTATCTAGAACACCTTCTTGAGACTAGTCAATAGGACTAGTCAGATACCCTATCTTACACAAAGTGTATCTACAAATTTAAGATGACCCAGAAGATGAAATTTTTACCACAGATACTTTACTAATTTATGTAAATATCCTCCAAATTTTAGGGTCTGAAACATTATAGATAAGTTTTTATAGCGAAAATTCCTCAATGACTCAGTTCAGGATGATTCCAGAACCCTATATTGTACAGGTTGTAACTCCAAAAGTATAAGGCCTCAGGAGCTGAATTTTGAGCCTAACGTACCTTGATCCATCTACTAAATATCCTCCAAACCATTCCTTCTGAAGTGTTGTAGAAAAAAAGTTATAGTGAAAATACCAAGGTGTCTCAGATGTAGCAGCGAAACCCCAAGACCTTGAGCTTTGATACCATATGTTAAGAACCAAATATCAATATATCATAGAAAAACCTCAAAAAAGGTACTCAATGCCTTGAAAAAGAGATAATTTTAGGTAATAAGCCTTTTCGAGGGGGAAACCTCCTTTTACCCCACTTAAATGTTCAAGTACAAGATGATTCAAAATGAAAATGTCTCCTTGGTATATATAGGAGACTAGGAGGTATAATTACAACTAATGGCCTAAAGCCGACATAAATAAAATAACATTACTAATATAATATGCCCCAATTAAGGGGTAATGATCCAATATTAGGGCTTAACATTTCTAAAGGTTAAAGGTGGAAGAGTTTTAAACGGAGGGACTTTAGTATATACTTGTTGCCATCTTTTTTATATTAATAATATTATATTCTTCTCCCCCACCATAACCCCCCTTCTAAATTCTTATGTATTTGTTCAAACTTGTCATGCATGGATAATAGAATTGGTAGGGGCTTGATTTGCCTAAGTTAAATTAGGATTTTATGTTTGAAAATGGTATTTGATTATTTGTAACATTAAATTGGAAATGAGAAAGGTTTTGTTTATTTGATTTGTGTGTAGGTTTTTTAAGAATTCTAGAGTTAGAATTAGATTTACCAAGTTAATCACAAGGTAAAGGACAAGTGATGGTGAATATGTATTTATGTTTTTCTTCCTATTTGCATTTCCATTATGAATATGAACCTTAAGGAAAGGTAGCTAGTAATCTATCTCTCTATCTATTGGTGAGACTAACCCTCTCATCAAGGATTTCATCTTTGGTGTAGGTAGAATTCTTGTCAACACCCAATTAGCTAAAAAGTCTTATGACTAGGAAGAGAACATGACTGAGATATTCTTGTAAATCCTTGTCCCACATCACATAATCTTTGTGGCATGGGATTTCTCAAAAAATTGGAAGAGGAACAACCCATTGGTAAGGTTTATGTTTTTAGGCATAATTGGTCATGAAGTTCTCAAGCTTCCCTTACTCAAGTGAAAATAATAGATTCTCGTTGGACATGCCCTACAAAATACCTCAATAGAGTTTCCTCCCAATATGAATTGCATGAAAAATCATATTAATCAAAAGGAATATCAATAGTAATATCAAGTTGTTCAAAATTACTTTACTATAGACCTTCTATAAAAAGTTCTAGGGTGGCTATTGTTAGTGAGTATATATTTACAAAGTCAAAATATTTTGTTTTGTTGTCGTTGAGTCTTGTGGTCATGACCATGTGTCAAGGTCTTAGGGTTAATGTCCCATGCCAAACTTTTTGGGTTCACTCATTTATGAGTCAAGTTTGGGGTTTTGATTGGGTTATTTTTAAGGTAATTAGAGTATCATTCCAAGTCATAAGTGAAGTGGTTAGTCTTGTCCAAGGTCAAGTCAGTTGTGTCACATTTCTATCCTAGAGTCCTTTTTCATCATTTGAAGAGGGTGAGTCTTAAGTTGTTACATTATGTCTTAATAGATTCATGGGAGCATGTTATCATATGTACTAAAGGTTTCATAGGTTTCCCAATATGCTTTGTACCTTTTAAGGACTTGCAACCAACCAATTCAAATTCACTGCAAAACCTCCTAGTTTTTCCCAGAAACTAACTGTCAATGTCAAATCACTTTAGAGATATCCATAACGGTCAGAAAATCATGGGAGTAAGGTCATGGGATTCAATGTTGTCCTTGTAAATAAGGTTTTTGTGGTCATGTGTTATTTCCTTTTTTAAAATCATCAAAGTTTTGGTTCGCTGCGAAATTTCCTAGTTTGCTACGAAACTATTTGTTTGTTGAGAAAGCTCAAATTGGATCAATCTGCTATGAAATACTAGAGCCCTTCACAATTCTTGGATGCCATTGAAGCTGTGTTTGTTGCTACTCTTAAACCCTATCTTCCATAACAAAGTTACTATCTTTATTTGCTACTAAATTACAATTTGTTGTGAAATTTGTACCCAATTTGTTGTGAAATCCCTTGCTGCTAAAGCTATGTCTCTCATATAAACCCTAACTCACCAGGATTTCCTACACGTTGTTTAAGTCTCGATACCCCCTGCTCCCACCACCATCACATCACTCTCCACCAACAAACATGGAGCATAACAAGAAAAAGAAGAAAATATACAAGGGGGGTGATATAGTGAGGTTCGAACCCTAGGGTTTGCAATTGCTAGATTAAAATCCCATATTCAAAGAATCTTTCCAAGCAGTGGGATGCCTCACCTTATGTGAAAATATATAGGGAGGTCACATGGAGGTAACCAAACAATTTTCCATGAATTTTGATGGAATCAAAACAAGAGTTGGATCACTGTAAATTCAGGTCACAGAGCAGACAATTACAACAACTACAGAGATTCCCCTGCAAGGTGAGAGGTGGTTCAAGGGGATGAATTTGGATGCTTCATACTGTAACGATTATTTCAAGTCATAATTACTAAAACATGTCAAAAGGCATGCCTAGGAGCCATATGTTAGAACACCATAAGAAACTGCTGAGAGTAATCCATAGATATTTCTCTTGTGAGGGGCGATTCAACAAGGTGTACCTGTACCATATCATATTACTCATGCATTTTACAGGTAAGAAATCTCTAAATATCCCATATTATCTTTGTATAATCTTGGGGAAAATGGTTGACAAAGTACAAGCAAAATCTAAGCAAGTTGGCTTAGTTTGTTTCATTTTAGTCTCATCAAATTGTTAGTCCTTTAGGAGATTAAGAAAAAAAATAGGGAATGGAGTTTTTTTTTCTACATCAGGATTTTGTGCAGAAACCACTAGTTCCCCACCATCAAAGGGAAGTGCCCCATACACAAGTGCTAAAGCAGCTTCCAATAGTTTGAGAAGTAAAAAAGGAAATGACAAAGAACAACCTATTGTGATTGAAACCCTTGAGACTACAACACAAAATTCTCTTGACAAAGGAACCAAGAAAAACTATAAAGAGCTAATACAGGGTATAAAGTCAGTTGTAAACATTGAAAAAAACCCTAACAATAAGAGAGACAATATGAAAGGAAAAAATCTCCTTTTCACTCCCGAAACAAAAAAAATGGAAAAAACCAAGAAACAACTCAACATGTTAGAAACAAAGAAACTAAAACCCACAAATGAGACATTTCCCTATCATGAAGTTGAGTATATTGTGGAAGTCCAACCTCCACTAGGAAAAAAAGTGATGTTAAGTCCAAAAGTACTTGACAAAGAAAGACTTGGAAGGCATATGACCAGATCATCAACAAAGAGAGAAGTTCATGATGAAAAGACTAAATCTAAGATACGTGTTCATTATTCTACTGAATAAATTGTTGAAATTCCATCTCCTTCAAAAGAACATAACATCTCAGTTAAAAGACTCAGGAAACAATTGAAACAAGCTCATGCTGTGATTGCACAACTGAGGGAAGAAAATAGGCAACTGAAAAGGAAGATAGCAGAACACTTAGATTTCTTTGAAGAATCCTTGGAGAGTAGCAAGAAGGTGGTCAAGGGATATCTTCCGTTACACAGACAAATACAAATCTTGTACAAAAAGAATAGGACATTGAAAGAAAAAGACATAATAAGGAAAGAACAAACTGCAAAGAGGAATCTGGATTTGCTGGCCCAAGTTGCAGTGGAATAATTTGGTAATACTTAAGACATATCATGTTTTTTTTTTGTGAGGTCAAATCAAAGTTTCGGATCAATCCTAAAGAAATTTTGCAACACCAATAAGAAATAAAAGAGATTTCGCAACAGCTTTACCAATTTTTGCTGCGAAACTGTTGAAATAGAGATTTCACAACAAATTTCCTAGTTGTTGTAAAATCGCACAACCAACTCATGTGGAGACATATTCAACTTCTAGATATGTTGAGTTTTCCATGTTAGCATCATAATCGAATCATGAACCATTTTTTCACTAAATATATGTAATACAAATATATCAGGATTGTATAAGTTAGTTAAGAAAGAAAACCCTAAATATAGGAGTCTGTGGAAAATTAGTTAGTAATCAGTTAAGTAATCAATTTAATCAGTTGTAACTCATTTTTTGGATGTGAAACCATAATGATTTCAACTCCATAGAGATTAGAATGAAATGTAATGTTATATATTGCAATGAAAAGGAATGTAGAGGGGTTCGAGAGTTGAGCAAGAAAGAGACTATTAGTGTTGTAATATTTGCTGATATTAATGAAAGGCGTTGCAGACATAAATATTTGAGAAATTTCCTCACAGATTCCCGTGTTCATCTATTGAAGTCATTTTTATTAGTGTATGTGTTTCTTTCTTTGTTTACCATTAAATGTGTTCTTCTTCATTTGAATGAGAAATATTTGATGCATAATTCTTTTTAGTATGCTTTGTGTCTTTCTTGTTTCAAAGATCCACTTTTCAGTCTGATAAGTTTATGAAGAATTCATTTAAATTGAATTCTCTCTGTAGCTTTGAGTGTTTTCCCTTCCATCTATCGAAGTTTTAGAGATTGTAAGTCTAGCAATATTTTACTGTTTGGCCTTTGAGATTGATTTCTTTTCCAACCAAGTTCTGAAAACCTAGAAATGATATCCCTTATGACTCCATGCCCAATGGGTGTTTCTCTCAGCCCTGTACCAACCATTTCATAAAAAAATTATCCACATAAAATCTAGCCAATGTATTGATTGAAGAACTAGTAGGAGATATTCCTCTCTCGATTGGAAGGACGTTAGCTTCCCATATGAATTTAGGTTTGTGGTTACCTCTGAGATTTTCTTTTACATCCAAGGAAATTTACAGAGTGATAATATTTGACTTGTGTGTAGGTTTTTTAAGGATTCTAGAGCTATAATTAGATTGACCAAGTTAATCACAAGGTAAAGGACAAGTGATAGTTAACATGTATTTATGTTTTTCTTCCTATTTGCATTTCCATTATGAATACTAACCCTAGGGAAAGGTCGCTAGTAATCTATCTCTTTGTCTATTGGTGAGCCTAACCCTCTCACCAAGGATTTCACCTTTGGTGTAGGTAGAATTCTTGTCAACACCCAATTAGCTAAAAAGTATTATGACTAGGAAGAGAACATGACTAAGGTATTCTTGTAAATCCTTGTCCCACATCACATAATCTTTGTGGCATGGGATTTCTCAAAAAATTGGAAGAGGAACAATCCTTTGGTAAGGCTTATGTTTTTAGGCATCATTGGTCATGTAGTTCTCAAGCTTCCCTTACTCGAGTACAAATAATAGATTCTAGTTGGACATGCCTCTACAAAATACCCCAATAGAGTTTCCTCCTGATATGAATTGTATGAAAATTAATACT
The DNA here is from genome assembly GCA_009831015.1 of Picea engelmannii. Classification (NCBI taxonomy): domain Eukaryota; kingdom Viridiplantae; phylum Streptophyta; class Pinopsida; order Pinales; family Pinaceae; genus Picea; species Picea engelmannii. The sequence continues at coordinate 797,611 of ML787450.1, read as the reverse complement.
AATCAAAATGAATATCAATAGTAATATCAAGTTGTTCAAAATTACCTTACGATAGACCTTCTATAAAAAAATATAGGGTGGCTATGGTGGAACCATCATCACTACTGCTTGCAGCTTTAATGCTCTCCATAATGACTGGCATTTTCACATGTTAGGATTTCAATTGGAGGCCTCCCAACCACATTTTGATGTAGGTTGTGACTTGACATGACTACCTAGGAAACCAATGAAGGTGGAAATATGAGAGATAATACAAGAAAATGACACCAAGTCTTAGACCTCATACCATTTCCACATCCTCAAAAACCACATTCAATAAAAAATGCCATGGACTATTTGCAAGCCTTCTATATTGCTTCCTTGTATTTGACTATTGTCTTTACTTACTTGATCGGAAATTGCAAAAATCATAAACAAATTCTAAAGATAAAATTGAGAGATGAAATCTAAAGTTGGCATAAGGGATCAACTGCACCTAAAGCTTAAACTAAAATTAAAAAATTTCACAACTTAAACATTGACACAAGGGATTTTTGTAATCTAAGGGATAACAAAAGGAAGTTACCAATAGGAAAAATACATAGCATAATATATAGAATGAAATATGTAGTAATATACACGCTTGCATACATAGAAGGAGATAGAGGAGAAAAGTAGTAGTGGAACCAACAATAGGTTATCTTTATTATAATAGATCAAACATTACTTTCTTCTCTCTTGTTACATCCATGATCTAATATGTTTATGCATTGATCTAATTGGATGGTAGTTACAACTATTACTAAATACCCTAGTTGGTTTACTAACTCGACTACATAGTCAACTGATAATTTATCTTGGTCAACTACTAGGCCTAGTTGACTAGTTGCCTTGGTCAACTACTAGGACTAGTCGAGTAGGCCCTCCAACATGGACCAAATAAACATGCAATATATAGTGTACTTATACAACATATATAAATAATTTATGAGAAATATATGATGAAATCAAAACTACTGGATATAAAATAGAGACAAACTAGATTATGGCACCTACAAAAATAGAACCATTTATTGATATTCCAAAAGGTGAACAAAGTTCACTTTCCTCTTTGAGGGTGTAATTATAGCCATCCCCCTTTATAGTCATATGGAGGAATAAGGGGACATTCTTGTCATTTTATATCAAATTAAGTCTCTTTAAAGTCCTTAATTATCCTTAACCTGACTGATCCTTTCATGGTGTGGTTCAAAGACCACATGCAATGCTTAATCGAGTCCCGATTGTGATAGCATGGTTGGACCAATGCTCAAACTTCCGTCAGTGTCATATTTTTCTCTTATCAAAGGTTTTTATACGCTATTTTCCATTTTAGTAGGATCAGAGTATTACAGTGTATCAATTAGAACAGGGATAGAGCAATAGACTAAATTGAAAAGGAGCGAAAATTTAATAGGTAAGGCCCCGAGGGATTAACCTTTTTTCCATGGGACCTAGAAATGTGACTGAGGGTCATTTTTTTTGCAAATGTGAAAGGTGGTTTTTTAACCCACTTTAAAAAACACAAGAGGATCTGGCGATGACACATAGTACCTTGGTGACCCACCAGGTTTACTTTTGCAAATTTGCCTTGCTACTAATGGTCGGGCAACTCTAAACATGAATAGAGTTGGGGTCATCGATCTTCTCCTTTGGCACATGATCCGACAATGTATATTTAATATCACGAATCTACTTATTTGGGTGAATGATCAATAGGGATCGTTGATCTAGATATGATCAACGATCAAAAATATATTCTTGTGAGCTTGTCCTATTCCCTTTTTATTTTGATCCAATGGTTCTATTGCTTTTGGATCCAAATCTGATGATCAAAATCAAAAGTCCTATAAAAACACAAGTTCACACTGCACTCTTTTTTTGTGATCAAAAGATCCACTCCATAGAGCATTCAATTTACTATTGAGATATATTAAGGCATGTATAGAGACCTAAGATAGAATTCAAATTTCACTCTTTTATTGATTTAAAATAAGAACTCAAGAATATAATTTCTCTCGGAGTTTCCACACAAAATATCACACTCTACACCTCTCTCTCTCCAACTTTTATTACACTTACAAATTACAATTATATAGATTCAATACCATTGGGTAGCTTAACCAGCTAATCCCAACTATCACAATAAAATACCCTATCATCACTAATTCTATTCTTAAAATTAGTAACAAAACACACCTATTACAACCAAATCTGATCTAGATACCTTCTAGAGGCATCTCGACTCAATTATTGAAACTAAAATGAAAGTTAAGGGAACCGAAATCCTTTAGTAAATGGTTTGACCCTCTTAGGGCTATAATCAAGATTTCATTTGATGCTCTTGCATTAGACTCCCATGGAACATAATTATTCGTGGAGTTCTGTTCATGAGGTATTCAATCCTTTTTCCATGCTTTTGGATCTCTGCAACACTCATCTAGGTTGCATCTTCAACAATAATATATTTCCACTTGACTCGATATTCATTGTAATCCTTCCTCCTAGTCTTCTTAGCAATTTTCTGATCAAGAATTATTTCCATCTACAACTTATTGGCTTTAAGTAGTTTCTTCATCCACTGAACATCTTCATTACCATCCCCATCTTCTACCTTAGATTATATGTAAGGGTATAGGTCTGCAACATTGAATATTGGAGATATTCCAATATCTGCTGGTAATTCTAATTCATAAGAACTACTTGAAATTTTTCTCAGGATCTTACATGGTCCTATTTTCTTCAACTCCATCTTGTTATATTCTCCTCTCAAGAATATTTCTTTTCTCAGATGTGCCAACACTTGGTCTCCAACTTCAAAGTTAACCTTTTATTTTTATTTTTCTGGCATGCCCTCTATTTATACCTTTCACTATTGTCTTGTAGTTGCCCCTTGATCTATTCATGCAACCTCTGCATGTCTGTAGCAAAGTATTTTTCATTTTCACTCCTCATTTCTGCTTTGCCCAAATTCCTAAGTTTAGAAATAGTTCTTGGATGCATTCCATATACTATTTGGAATGGAATATTTCCTGTACTCTTGTTGGGTGAGTCATTGTATGCAAAATCATCTTGTGGAAAAACTTGATCCCATTGAATTTAATGATCCAATGAATTTAGTGTCTCTATCTAAAACTATACTCTTGGGAAATCCATGCAATCTCACAATCTCCTAAAAGAAACAAATTGCTATGTCTGTTTCATCACTGGTTTTGTAACATGGTATAAAGTGTGCCACCTTAGAAAATCTATCAACAACTACAAACATTGAATCTCTCCGCCTATGTGTTCTAGGAAAACCTAAAACAAAGTCCATGCTTATAGCATCCCATGGTTTGTCTGGAATAGGTAATGGCTGATACAAACTTGCATTTTGTTGTTTTCCCTTGGCATACTAGCAAATTTTGCACCTGTCAACAAATCTTTTCACATCAAACCTCATACCTAGACATAAATAAGAAGAATTTAATTGGGAAAATGTTTTGTCATGGAAAAAATAACCAGTTAATCCACCATTATGTTTTTCTTTCAGCAGGTTGTCCCTCATTGAGCACTTTGGAATGCATAGTTGTATTCCTTTGAACAAAACTCCCTCCTGTATCATGTATTACATCCAAGGACTCCTATCTCCCATCACAATATTTTCACATGCTTCATAGGTTGCTTTAAAATCTGGATCTTCTTTGTACATCTCCTTGATTTTCTCAAATACCAGCATACTTACTTGAAATTCCTGCAAAATTAAACATCTCCCTCTCGGAGAATCTGCAACCTTGTTAGCTTTCCCACTAATATGCTTATTAACAAAAGAAAATTTTTGCATGAATTCTACCCATTTAGCATGTTTTTTGTTCAATTTCTCTTGCTTGGTTATGAATTTCAAAGCATGTTTATCCGTATACAAGATGAATTATCTAGGCATAAGGTAATGCCTCCATTTATCTAGAGTCTGTATCACTGCATACAATTATTTGTCATAAGTTGAATACTTTCTCTTGGAAGCATTCAACTTTTCACTAAAATAGGCAACATGTTTATCTTCTTGGATTAGGACAACACCAATTACCACCCCACTAACATCACATCTGACTTGAAAAGGTTTTTGGAAATCTATTAAAATCAAAATTGGTTGTTCTGTAATATTTTATTTTAACAATAAAAAACCTTTTCAACTTCTCTTGTCCAATTAAAAGATTGATGTTCCTTCGTTATAGTATCTACTATAGGAGCACAAATACTATTGAAATTTTCTGTAAAATCTTGCCAATCCATGAAATCTTCTTACCTCATAAACAAACTTTGGAGAAGGGAATTATTTATAGCTCTCAAATTCTCCAGATCCATATTCAATCCCTCTTGAGAAATCACAAATCCCAAGTAAACTAGTTTTGTCCTCATAAAGAAACACTTTTTTAGATTTATTAAAATCTTTTCTTGCTACAATATTTTCAACACTAACTTCAAACATCTCAAATGCTCTTCTTTAGTTTTGTTGTAAAAAAGGATGTCATCTAAATAAACCATAAAAAACTTACCATTGAAATCCTTAAGCACCTCATTCATTAATCTCATGAATGTGTTGGGAGCATTTGTCAAGCCAAAAGGCATGAAAATCCATTCATACAGTCCCTCATTTGTTGAAATCTATCTTCCACTCATCTCCTTCTCTCATCCTTATCTGATGGTAAGCACTCTTCAAGTCTATCTTGGAAAAATAATTTTCTCCACTTAAACAATCCATCAAATCATCCATTCTGGGCAAGGCAAAACTATACCTGATTGTTATTTTTTTTTATTTCTTTGGAGTTCGTACAAATCCTCTAGCCACCATCCTTCTTTGGGCTTAACACAATAGGTACTACATAGGGACTTAGAATCTCCCTGATCAATCCTTTGTCCAACAAATCCTGAATCTTCTTTTTGATTTCTTCATTTTCCTTTGGTGTAAACCTGTATGCATTGTTGTTTGGAAAACTAGCTCCAAGGATTAGATCAATATGATGGATAATTATTCTAATAGGAGGAAAAGTATCATGCAATTCATCAACTACTATGTCGACAAATTCATCTAACACGATTTAAATTTCAATAGGTAGATCATTTATAGTCTTGCTAGTAAGAACTACTCTTGGCTTACCAACAACAACAAATTGTACCTCTTCTTCCTTCCTAACTTCCTGTAAAAGTTCTTTCCCATTCATGAGTAGAATACTTGGACCAACTTCCTCCTTAGTTCCCTAATCCTTCAGTGGTAGTAGTACATGTTTGTGTCCATTCTTCTCAAGGGTGTATGTATTATTTCTCCCACCGTGCATTTCTTTCCTATCATATTTACACAATCTTCCCAAAGAGACACAACAAACATCCATGGGCATAAAATCACACAAAATTTCATCCTTATAACTAAAAATTTGAATTTTTAGTTTGCATTGTTCACTTACCAAAATTTGATTTCCCTTTTGCAACCAAGATACCTTGTATGGAGTAGGATGTGCCACCTTTTATAGTCCCAATTTATGCACCATTTCTGTAGAAACCAAATTATCTATACTACCACTGTCAATGGCCACCTTGCATACTTTTCCTTTTGATTTGCATGTGGTCATGAATAAATTCTTCCTCTGCGTTGGTTCATGGATTTATTTATCTGCTTTTTTTAAAACTCTCTTTAGCACGAGTGCTTCTCCCATATTAGGAGTTTCTTCTTTCACTTCTGGTTTTGCTATATTTTCTTGATCTTCTGCAATGTGAGCTCCTATAAGGTTTGCTGATTTTTTTCAGGACAATCCCAATACATATGCATTGTCTTTCCATAGATATAGAACCTGATCTCTCTACCTCCACCTCTGCCTCTTGAGAAGAATCTTCTTCCCCTGGATTCTCCTCCTCTTGGTGATTAGCTACTAGAGTTGCCTTCTTCTTCTTTTGTATTATGGAATATCCCCCTGGATAATCTCTTTCCTCTACTTGGGATTCTTCCTCTTACTGATAAAAAAGTTGATCATCTCAATATCCCACTCTATGGGATCATTTTTTTTTATCAGAATAGTTTCTATCCCATAGTGTATCCTTTGATTTCATCTTCGTCATGCATTTTTTGGATCATAAATCTGTTTCTGTATGCCTAAGTTATTCAAGATCTGGTCCAAAGGTCCGATTTTGAATAATATTTCTAAGTATCATGTTATTTTATCCTTTTTTTATTTTTGGCTAAGTATTCTCATCACTTATTTCTTTCACCTTTCATCTCCATCCATCTCAACACTTAACCATTTTTCTCTTTTTCACCCGACTCCACTCCTACCCTTCTCCTTATCTCTCCACCCTCTCCACTCCCTTATCCCTTATCCTCCAACACTTAGCCATATTTCAATATATAGAGGGGGAGGACACCCACCAAAATCCTTCACCCTTCCCCCTCACCTTCCTCACCTACGCTCTCACTATCTACATTTTCCCTCCCTCACTTTTGTTGTCTACATTTATCCCATTTCCCCCTAGCTACTCACAATCCTCGTCAATTTCATGGACACCCGCCATCCCTCATTCCTTTAATCACCTCACCTTCCCATCCCTACGAACCCAACATGCTCCTAACTCTACTTCCTACACTTTACCTTTCCCCTTACATCACCCTTATCCCTCCACCACCTACAAATTTCCCCCACCCCCTCCCATCTTCTTACCCTCTCCCTACTTAAACATTCTTTTAAAGTCATATAGCCCGTGGGCGGGTAGACACCAATAATCCCTCACTCCCTTACTCACCTCACTCCCCAACCCACCAACCTATCCTTGACTCCTACAAAATACCCCTCGACTTCCACTACCCACAATTTTCCCTTCACTTACCCTCTCGTACATCCTTCCATACTTAACTTATTTTCTCAAGTTTAATTACATTACATTTTGAACCAATAAGATCCTTCCATATGATAGCACACAATTTGTGACACATGGCAACATATTATTGTTTATACTTGGAATCTAATGAGATTAAGAAATGTGGGATATGACTCAAAAATGACTCAGAGATGACTCAATGCTGACTGGGCATGAGGTGCATGATGATGGGATTCCAAAAATTATTATTTTATTCAACAATTTTCCAAGGGTAGAATCCTCCAAGCTCTATAATTTCTTCTCTTCTTTGTTTCTTGATAAGTGTATGTGTTAGTCACCAACAAAAAAAAATATGTTCTGGGGTCAGGATTCTAAAATCAGCGAAGGCGTTAAACAATTTGGAGGCATGAAAAATTGGCAGGAACGTTAAAAATGGCAGCAGTTAAATTTGGAGAAAATTTTAAATTAGATCGGGCCCGAAATATCCTTGATCATGATCCATCAAAATCAATGACAAAGAAGCATTGCAGAGTTTAAAGTTAAGCGCAAGATAATTCTAAATGGCAGTCTCACAATCCAAACCATGGTTTCTATCGAGGATTACGTGTCAGCGTCGAATTGATTGCAGAATGACAAGCAGGTTGTTCCAAAACCACCAATCCACATCTCTAAAAAGTGAAAAGTATGAAATTTCGATTTGACATTTTCATTTTTTATTATTTTCAAACTCCGGGACCGTTGGAGCACTATTGCGACCACTATTTTCTTTTCCATCGCAAATTTGCACGATTACAACTCACTTCTAAGTATTTATCCTATCTCCATGGATCCCATAGTATTTCCAGTAGAAGAACAAGACCCTGAAAGTAATGAGGAATCCCTAATTGACAGAGATGCAGATATATTTGATCTTGATATCACTATTTCCCCTATTTATGTGTCGCGAAGAAAGTTGGCTGATATAAAGGGAAATAATATTCCATTTTTAGAAGCAGTCTAGGCCTCCATTGTCCCATATGTTGTCGAGGTTTCTTTCTCATTTCATGAATTCATAGGTTGGTGCAGTGAGCAAGATTCCCATTCAGAAAGGGTAATTGTTAATAAACAGGGGTCTCAAGGCCTATGTAGAATGGATAATCTGTCAATTCGAAAGTCACTCAATATACCATAAGAATTTTCCTTTAATTTTGATTCATTCAATTAAGAAATGGTGATTAGGGTTTACAGAGAATTTACCCAGAGCTCAAAAGTCAATTTCTACAACAAATCATTAAACCTGAACAAATTTTAGAGATTCTATCCTTACCAATGAGTATCAACATGATGGTCATTGAATTTTAGTGGGTCTGTTCCTTGTTGAGTCAGGTCCTAGGTATAAATAGTGATAAATATGTTGTTGAAGTCATGCTGGGTTTTCTTTTGATTTTTTTCAAGTCAGAGTCTGGTCATTCAGTCTGAATTATTTTTGGTAAACTCCTAGTTGACACCATTCACAAGAAGTTAGTGAATTTCCACTCTTTGAGACATTTCAGATACTATAGATATCTGTTAAATATTTTCTTAGCAAGAAACCATGGAGAAATCCTTGAAGCATCCTTTGTATCTATTGAATGTAAAAGAATCACTTTTCTCATATTCATCAACAAGGTTATGTCAAGAATTGATTCTCTAATTTTTAATACAAGTTTACTTAGAGTTTTGGAGGACATGAAGATTCACCTGCATCCAAATCTAGAAAATAGATTAGGAGACTGGGTAATTTTTATGCATTCAATAGTGAACTGGGTATACGGTTTTCATGAGTCTCCTTACTTGTTACCTGTTTTACTAACTGCCATCATTTTTTCTCGAGTTCATTAGGTAGAGACTGATCTCTGAGACAAACAACTTCATCAAATTTCATAGAGCCTATGACATTAAATTCCCCTTTGTTATTGGTCCTTTTTGTTGTTAAGTTTAGATCATGTTTATCACAGGTTAATGAAAAACTAAAAGATTTTGGTTTTTCAAAAATACAAGGAAGAAAATATGATCCACATCAGATCATATCCAACAGAAGACAAATGAATACAAATGCACCTTATGAACATGAAAATGTGGAAGGATTGGATAAACTAGCTAATCTGGAAGTGTATTGATGTGGAAGCACCATTGCAGCAAGTAAAAACACAACAAGATCCTCAAAAGTTGGTGATTAAAATTCCCAAAGCCAGTGTGTACAACAAAATAAGCATTTCAGATACTATGGATATTCATGTTGAACAAACTTCTAAAAAGAAGATGAAAATTGTTCAGATAAAGTAGATTGTAGATTTGGAAGATGAAGAACCTAGAGATCAAGTGAATTTGAACACTATGGAAAGTGGTACCAGTATTATAGAAATTGAGGAAAGAATTCAGCTTGAAAGAAAAGGAAGCTCAAGAGCCTTTCACAATCAAAAATATTATTTTGATAACCACCTGATACAACCCATTAGTCTAGAGAAGAACTAGATAAAAAATACAATGAAAAAAGAAATGTGGCTTTGGGTTAAATGAGAGACTTGTTTCCTGAAGTGGAAAAAGTTTCTCAACAGAAAGCTTCCTTGTTCGCTGTGAGAGATACTAAAAATAAAATTTTTAATATTGTAGTTGTAGAGGAGGATAATGCGTCAAAGATTAAAATCAAATATGAAAATATAAGTGCCCCTGACAAAGTGAAATTCCACAAGCTAACCAATGATTTGTTGCATTATGATTATTTGAGTTTAAATTTTAAAAATTCAAAGATGACATCCTTAGCTGCAAAATTAGAAGGACAACTAATACAGGAAAAAGTAGCCAACAAAGCTTGGCAAACTCAAATTAAAAGTATTGAGTCTGAAGGCCCTCAAGGTATGAAGTCTTTATTGGATGAAAAAGATAAAATAATTCACATTTTGAAGAAAAAATTGAAGATGCCTTCTACAGAACACCCACAAACAACATAATTGGTAGCTTTAGAGCAGGAAAAATAAACATTTTGGAAGGAAGCACTGGGTTATAAGGCTAAGTTTTTGCATTTGGAAAAGGAAAAGATGGAATGGTCTCAAGAAAAGGTAGAGTTGGTGACTAGAGCCATGGTATTATCCCCTACTGCAGGAACTGGATCAAACACTGAAGACATTGTTCATTCCATGTCAGAACTCAGTCTAAAAGAATGAGAGATCAAAGGGTTAAAGGAAAACATGGAGAATTTGGAGAAAGAAGTGCGCACAAAGGATGGAAAGATATCCCAAGTTCAAAAGGAAAAGGTTCTCTTGCAGGAGAAGATTAATAAATTGAATTCAATATTGAGAGGTAAAAGTATGTTGCAAGGAGCTAAACATTTCATATGGGACTCTATAGCTACTGAGGCTAAAAAATTTAGATTATATTTGAATTTTGTAAGTGATAAAGATAATATAGCAATCACAACCAAGCATAGATGCATTGTTGTTAATGAGACTTTATCCAAAAATCCATTTGAATGGGAACACAATTCCATTAATATTCTCAACTCAGTTCCTCCTATAGATCTTCATACCATTGGGGTAAAATGAAATACTGCACTGATCATCTGGGCTAGAAGGATTATTACAAAACATGATCGTTTGAAATCAGTTCTGAATAAAGCAATACATATGGAACACGGTGTGAAAGATTTCAAGAACTTGTTTGAAGAATTGTTCATAAAGATCCTTCTATCATTTTGGGATGGTAAAGGTAAGTTGCAGGATCAAGAAGAATATAATGCACTCTTGACTCAATCAAGGATGGACCACTCCAAATTTGAAACCCCAGAGGAGGGTTTGAAAGGGGCTACCTTAGTTGATAAACTAAGTACATATTTTGAAATTTTAAATTAGTTTAAGACAATCAAACTTGGTCTACCTGTCATGTCTTATGCCACTTGTATTGACTTGGAAATTTTAATGAAGGAAATGAAAGAATATGAGATTCCTTCCGAATTGCAATGCGTTGGGTATGTGTTATATTCTTTGCATGTGTGTGTGTGGGCGCGTCAGGTTCGAAAACTGTGTCTACGGAATGCCTAAAAAAATTGTATATATTGTATGATGAATGGTGAAATTCAATAATAAATATAAGAAAGGTTTTCCTGGTTGAGGGTTTCCGGTATAAAATTTTTGTGTAATCTATGTACGAGCCATTGATTAAATTCTGTTTTTCTTAAGAATCTATATGCATTCCTTTACTTCACAGGTTTAAAACTTACACAATGGAAGGAAATATTCAGATTGGGAACGACCAAATATAATTTCCTAGGATCAAGTAAATGATTTCCAGCCATAAAAAAAAAGACAAAAAATCAAATGAAGACACAATTGAAGTCAAAGGACAAAGATAAAGGTCCAAACTGCAGAAATATTTGCAAATCCTAGATTTTGTGAACTAGAATTTTCTATTTTTAGTGTAATCAGTTCAAACCGAATGGAATCAAATTGTTGCATAAATATTGTAGCTTTAGATGTATTCATGGTTGGAAGAAGTACAAAGGGACGAATTGTACTCATCATTGTAATAATTTCTGAATCTGAATGAATACAAGCAGAGATGTCTAGATTTTTTTCATACCAAAGATTCATGTGGTGATGACCTAAAGTATGTGCTTCCTTTCATGTATGTTTTTATAGTTTGATATCTCTTCATCTGAAACCTTTCATATGTTTAAAATTGGATGTTAATGGGTCTGAAATTAATCTAAATGGTGCTTTAGATATAAGCAATTTTGAATTATGTTTTCTTTATTAACTCATCAAAATTCATCTCTTATGGTGATCTGATTGATGTTATATTTTTTCCTCTTTCTTCCATATTATCACAAAAAATTAAAAGACAAAAAATTCATCACCTACGTTGTGTAAATGTGTTGAACCTACACATAATAGATCTAGCTAAACAATAATACACACATTTGCAGAGAGAATTTGAGAAAGAAGAAGGAGAGAAATAATGAAAGAATTCTCATTAACTGTATTCCACACTCAAAGAGTGAATAGTTTACAATAGATATAGGATAAATGAGTAAATAATATGACATAGTGGTGGTCTAGAGTGATCTGGAAATACACCAATAGTTACGGGAATAAACTTCCACCTAGTCTAGTCTCTCAGGCAGTTACAGAAGTGAACTACCATCTAGTTGAGTTAACTAGTCAACTAGTCTTCAGTTAACTAACTGAACAAAGAGTAGTGAGGAGTTAACTTAGGAAATCAAGGGTAATGCGCCAGTCTAGTGATGATCCCAAGGAAAGTGTGCATTAACTGGTGATGATCCCAATGTTGCATGGTGAAAAAACCAATGCATCATCTAAACTCAACTCAACTAGTCAAACTGAAGTGTCAACTGAAAGAGAATATTCTCTAGGTGGAATATTCTCACCTAAAATGTAGGAGACTAGATAATGACTAATTATTACTAATAAACAAGGAAAAACCTTAGGAAAAAGAAATCCTAGGTGTGTGTGAAGTAAGTCCAACACCTTTCCTTTTCTTCCTTGAAAAATCTACCTACCAAACACTATTTCAATTGTTTTCAGTTTTGAATCCATTTCCCAATAGGTTCCTTTCCTTCTTTCCATCAAACCCCATAAATATTCCATCAAATAAAAACCTAGCCATTAAACCTTTAAAGAAGATCCATCTTCCAAGAGATCAAGTCACAAGAGAGATCCCTCACTGAATTGAAAGGGACAGTTTGCAGTTATGAAGTGGTTTTGTGGTTACCTTTGTAAGTTGTCCCTTCATCCTAGACAATTTACTTAGTGTTAACATTTTGGCACCGTTTTCGGCGAACGAAGGTTAAAGCATCCTTGGGATAGAACAACTTAAAATTTCATTGTTGATTCTTGAGGGTAAAAACGAATCAAACATTTTTTTGGCTGAAAAACATTTACCTTGACAAATTGATTTTATAAGATCAGTAGAAAAAAGGTAACCTTATTGAGAAATCCTGGATCCGAAAAATATTTACACTAGGAGAAAACCAGATCCAGAACCTAAAGCATCTGTGTTTGATCCTGAGAAACTTTTACATAAAATAAAAGAAATGGTAGTTGACTCAGGTACTTTTCTAGACATAATTCTATCATTGCCTGAAGACGGAGTGAAAATCATTGATAACCTTGATTTTGACATAAAATTTGAACAAACTTTGTTTATATCTAAATCAGAGTCTAAATTGAAAGAAGTTATGTTTTATGAGAAGAAATTCCAATCTTTGATTTCCACTGTCCCCATTCAAACTATTGTCATTCCCAGTCAGATTGTTCAGCCAATCCAAAATCCTCCTAGAGCCATGGTAGCAAGATTTTCTCCCCTTGTTTTTCCTACTCAATTGCATGATTTACCTCAAAATTATAATCAAAGAATTAAGTCATATGATGCATAAGAGAATGTTTTATCTCAGAAACACTTAGATTGGTTTAACAATTTTGCTGACTTGGAGGAGGTAGATGATGAGGATGTAAAAGTGAGGTTGTTTGCACAAAGTATCTCAGGTGAAGTCAGGATATGGTTTAAATCTCTTCCAGCAACAAGAATCCTTGACTTTATAACATTTGAAACCATTTTCCTTACAAGATGGGGTGTCAAGAAAAATCCTGTTCAATTGTTGACTTAGTATAATAACATAAAGAGATCATCCAGTGATATAACACATGAATTTTCAACCAGTTCCATGAGGGTCTATAATTCAATCCCAACTGAAGTTAAACCCCCTACCGGAGCTACCCAACTTCGTTATGTTGACTCTTTTGACATTAATTTTTCTTTGTTGCTGAGGGAAAGGAGATATACGACTCTAGATGACATGATGAATGATGCAATTGAAGTAGAAGTGAATATGATGGCATCGGGAAAGACTAAGCATAATCCTGATAATGATATGAAAAAGGTTCAAGGAGAAGCTCAACCCTAAACTTCCCAAACATCATATGAAAACTTTTATTTAATGGTGAAAACTATGGAAAGGTTGATGGGAAATCTATCCTTAGAAAATAAACCTGCCATTAGAGATCAAGCTGATTTTCAACATAGAAATCCAAATTTTAGAAGATAACTACTCCCACATATTAGATAGAGAGACCAAAGAAATCAAGGTGATCAACAAGTTAAACCCCCTTTACAAAATAATTATGTAAATGAGATTTTTTATGAGTCTATTGAAGACAACATGCATTGTTGTGATGGTACCGAAGCATATGTGTTCTTAATGAAAGAACATGATCAATTTATGTATGCAAATGATAAGTTTATGAAGGAAAATTATGATATATTGTCAATGGAAACATAAGATTATAAGAAGGGGCTTCAAAATTCCATCATGCAGTTTCAAAAGCAATACAATCTCAAAAGTAAAAAGGTTCATGCAAACCCACCAAAAGGGAATCCTACAAAGGAGCCTCAAGTCAATTTACCTTCTTCAAGTTAGCCTAAGAAAGACAATTTTGAAAGGGACGTATTGGAGAAAGGAAAACAGAAAGAATAACCCCAAAAGAAACTACCAGAAGTAAAAAGGGATGCAGTCATCAAAGAGGTAGAAAAAACTCAGTCTCCTTTTAATTTTGAAAGTGAAATGGAAAAAATAAAAATTTCCATTCCTTTCAATGAATTTATAATGAATGGTGAATATAGAAGCCAAATCATAAAAATGTTGAAAATGGAAGAAGCATATGATACTTTGAATGTGCAATATGATCACCCTACAATTTTATTTGGCCCTCGGGTGGAAGAAAATGGTGATGATGGTGATATACCTCCTTTCTATGCCATCCTTAAAGTTCATGATATGATCTTACACAATGCAATGCTAGATTCAGGAGCATCTCATAATTTGTTGCCAAAAGTAATCATGGATTAACTAGGTTTGGACATCACTAGACCTTACAAAGATATTTTCTATTTTGATTCAAGGAAGGTAAAATGTTTGGGTTTAATCAAAGATTTGGTTGTCTCTATCTCAAATTCCATCAAAGAATTTGATCATGGATGTATTTGTTTTTGACATCCCTCCAAATTTTGGCATGTTGTTGTCAAGATCATGGGATGCAAAGTTGAAAGGTACTTTGCAGATGGATATGTCTTATGAAACTATACCAATGTTTGGCCAAGAAAGGAGATTGTACAAAGAAGTACTATTGAAATACAAGGTGAGTAGAAAAAGCAAACCAAATAATCATCCTATTTATTATGTTGACACTGAGGTTGGTTCTTCAATTTTCTAGAATGACCTATTCTTTGAAGACGAAGAGCCAAAGACTGTTGAATTTCCTGTGGAAGGCGAGGCTGATCATCAAGCAGGGAAAATTTTAGACCAACAAAATAGAGAAAATGATGAGGTGTGGAATATGAATTTTGATGGAGCTTCTAGTGTTGATAGTGAGAGGGGGGTGAATCAGTATCAAGTACAATTTAAAAACCTTTTCCAACTTATACTTAAACCATTCAATTATATCCAATGAGCAATGAACAATAGTATAAGAGTTACACCAATACACCACAATACACCATGCA
>ML787450.1:714347-755022 GCA_009831015.1 Picea engelmannii | reverse complement strand
AATGAGGTGCATTCATGGCTTTTTATAGCATTGCATTGGGTTATTGTGTAACTACTTTGTAGTGTGAAAAGAGGCCATTTAGGGCATTATTAGGTCTTTGACCAGCCCACCATTTGGATCCAGCCCAGATTTGGAGGTCAAATTGGCTTGGGAGCTGAACCATAAGTGGTTGGGAGGCCGACCACATTCATAAATGCGCTGTTTAGCAGGTGCGAGGATTTTTGCGCTAACAATCGCGCATCGTGCGCATATGCGCACTTTCTACATTCCTGTTCCGCGCATGTGTGCGCACGCCCAATGTCTGCAAAGCGATCTTCAATTTTTCACTACTTTGTATAGTTTTTGCCCTTTTTTGAATGTTGTGGTATTAATTCAGGTCCATGAATGACTTCATTACTGTTTGACGATGCTGAGTTCTTGTAACCATGTGCGGACGAAATTTCAGCGATAACAGATGCCCCCTAATGGATGAGGTTAGGAGCAGACGTATAGCCAAAATCCATCATTGTTTCTTCTACTGAGAATGTTGTTGTAAGAGAGAGTAATAGTGTGAGTGTCCAGTGCGATCCGTTGGAGGGAAAAAGGAACCGATAGGACCCGACCTTCCATAAGGTGTGTAAAATATAAAACTGTGTACAAACGAGGCAGGCATGCCCCATGCTCGTGTCATGTAACTCTGAAAAATATGACAGAAGCATTGGTGTAGACACCTACAATGCCCTCGGGGGTGGTTGTGATAAAGGCAAAAGATAATTCTGTAAATGAACATACTCTGAACAGTAGGCAGTGATCGCGGTAATAAGTAGCAGCGATTATGTGGGCATTGATAGCCCAGCCAAGTTCAGAGGTCTTCGGCAAATGAGAGAAATAACTGCAATAGTCGCAAAGTAAGACCCACCATAACACGAGAAAGTGTTGGCATCGAATGTTATGTTGGCCAACGACAGCAGGGAGCAATGGTGTTTCACCCTGTGCCGTCCGAGATCTCTCATTGAATGGAGAATGAGAATCAAGATACTGTCACCCTTCCAGAAAATTGTGCTGATGTCGACAAAAGGGGAACACGACTCCCAGAAGCAAAGGGCTTCATGGAATCTACTGAGGTGAGGAAGTGGCAGAGGTACATGGATGAAGTCAAGAAGTGGGAAGACTCAAGACTACCCTTGGTTGGAGGATGTATGAGATTAAAATTGGCCGCAACTTTGTAACGAGGGCAAGTGTCAGGGGGACGACAAGACCGGTGATAAGTTGTGCTAGAGGCGGGAAAAAGTGAACAAATGTAGAGGGTAGAGGTAAGTGACCTGTGGGGTACTCTGACTATATGGACGATGCCAGCAAGGGTAGATGACGAGTAATGCTCCAACCGAGGGTGACATGGGTTGCGTTTGGCCAAAAAGAGGGAAGCAGGTCGCCAAAGGTGACAACAAAAATATAATGAAATGACTGGAAATAAAGGCGTTTGTACAATAAATAACGAATAATTTAGGGAGAAATGTACAAATACAGAAACGGGTGCCCCAGTGTGATATGGGTGGCCCATGGAGGGCATAATTTTCTTGGAAAACTGATGAAGGGTGGGGGCCCCATTGGTGAGTCTCTGTAGGAGGTAGGTGAAGTGAAGGTAGGTTCACAGATGGGAAAACTGATTGTGGATGAAATGGAGGGTTCATGATACTGCGAAGGTGTAGGTAAAAAATAGAACCATAAAGAGATAATCTGGGAGTCCGTGTGGGAAAGCTAGCAAAATGAGGAGAAGGGGTATGTGGTTGATTCGCGACATGATGAAAGACTATCGGGACTCCCATCCCTAAAGGGTAATGAAAAACAGCATGAGTTTCAAAAGTGTCAAAAGGTGCTATGAATGGGACAACTGATGTGGGTAAGAATGCTACCGGGTAATAGTATCGAAGATGCAAAATGGAGGTGTGGGTACTGCAGAGTCGGGAATGGGGATCCTAGAGGTAAACATCAGAGGGTGTGACTGGAAATGAAAATGTGATACAATGGGAAAGACTATATGCCAGTGCTGAGTATATACCTGAAGGGGTTGTGTCGATGGATGATGAGAAAGTACTTGCACACATGAAAACCGAATACACAAAGTGAACAATATTTGAAGAGAATCAAAGATATGAGCATGTATTTGATAAATGTGACTATGCGCGTGCGTACCTGACCATAATATGAAAAAAAAGAAGGCGCCTTGGGGGCTCATGATGAAAAGCAACCCAGGGACTACTGTGATGTAGGTGACGGGATGCTGATCCTGTGGCTGAAGATGGATTGAAAAATGGACACCGTGGGCTCCCGTAAAGGTGAGTGGAAGTTTGGCAAAAGGCCTATACATAGCTATAGGGCCCACATTGCCACCCCATTTGTACCTGCTTCAATAGTGACTGGACGAGCAGTTTTCAGAGGAGATTGGGAGATTCGAGGAGGACGAGGCAGCCAATTGAGGATCTGCGAGTATCAGGTTAGTGGTATGATCATCCTGCATAGAAATAGCTTTTCAATTTTTGGGCAGGGGTTGTACGGAGGGTCGTACAGAGGTATTTAGGGGATATGGGACCCACATGAGCGGGCGATCTGGTGATAGGCACACATACGTGTGCGCCTGTACACCGGATATATGCGCATGGGGGCACGGTAGAGAGAATTTAAGGCGCGCTCGAAGGGCGCGCCTGTGAGCTGAATAGGCGCGCACCTGTGTGCATCTGTGGGTTTGACATGCGCTCATCTCTGCGCATCTGTATGGTGAACAGGCGCGTGTAGGGGCACGTCTGTGAAACAAATAGGTGCGCATTGATGCGCACCTGTGTAGTGCACAGGCGTACATGAATGTGTGCCTGTGTAGTGCATAGGCACGCATGAGTGCGTGCCTGTGTAGTGAACAGGTGCGCATGTGTGCGCGCCTGTGGATAACAAAACCACGCCTAGGAGGCAAGGTTGAAGTGAAAAAAAAATCGAGTCGTTTTGATGCTATTGATGGTTGCATTAGCTGATATAGGACTCTGTGTTGTCTGCAGGTGGACGGTGGTGACGATGCCAGTGCGGTGGAGAGAGCGAGATTGGGCTCAGCTGCGAGACGCCATGGCCATAAAGGGGCCCGGTGTGCGTGCGACTTTGGCAACCTATGGGTTGCTAAAGTTCTTTGAGTGCCCATTAATATGGGCACAAGAGTATCTATTACAGTTCCTGATCCAGATGTGGAGTCTGGAGCTACACTGCATCCTCGTGCGAGGAGAGAAGATCCCCTTCATTGCGGTGGAGGATGTATATTTCTCTATCGGGCTCCCCTTTTGGGGAATGCCCCTACTGGTGGAGCCGGTGTTGCCTAGGACTACTTTGCTTGCTGATATTGGCCAAATATTTTGTTAAGGTCGGGACTTTATGTCTGGGACGGTGGTGAGAATATCGGTGATAAATTCCCTGGCGCATCGCTATATAGCAGCGATGATTGTACGGGTATATGGGTCACTGGCGACCCAGCAGATTAGTGGTGGCCAACTTTTGGTGCTAGAGAGAGTGTTGGCCGGCGAGCAGTTCGCTTAGGGGCTGACGCTGCATGTGAGGATGGTGGCACAGTTGGACCACTGTCTGTCCACTGGTGGATGGGAGTTTTCTTTTGGGTCCATCCTAGTGGCCTGGTTTTTAGAGAGGGTGTTGATGTTGCGCCCGAGGATCCTACTGGAGATGCCGGGGGCATGAGAGCCGCGGTTGAGGTGGTGGTCAACAGTTTTGCTTCGTCATGGTGCTGGCGAAGGTGGCCACTTCTTTTCAGCAGAGGCGACACAGGTATGGCGGCAGATGCCGCAGGTGATACTTTGGTACCCCTATGCTGGGGTGGACTTCCGGGGTGACCCAGACATGGTGCTACCTCCAGGGGAGGTTTTTGACCATCGATGTATGTTTAGTATTGGTGTGCATGTTTTGGTTTTTTTTTTTTTTTGAGATAGAAGTCCATATGTATATGATATAGATGCAGATACTATCTGGTTTTTTTTTGCATGTGCAGATGTGGCACCTTGCAGGCGCGAGGTGGAGATGCAGAGAGCATCGGGTCATCGAGATTCAGAGAGACTACCGCAGGGAGAGAGACGTTAGCGGGAGGATGATGCGGGGTGACCAACTGAGCCAGAGAGGGCAGCAAGGAGGCGCCAGTTCAATGACCCTGGTGCGGAGCCATCACACGCTCCTCCAGCGACGGTCAGAGTAGATTTTGATGATATACGCCATCATCTAGAGACGGTTTTGCAGGATGTGCCTGAGGGCATGTGGACGTGCATCCAGGACGAGAGTTTCCTAGAGCAGTGTGTGGGGGCACCGCCACCATGGTGGTCCATAGTGCAACAAGAAGCAGTGCTGGCTGCTATGACGAGTGGATGCCTGCCGCCGGGGTAGGAGGGTCCTGTAGGGGGTGGACCACCACCACCTGGGGCAGGTAGTGGTGGGCCACCACCGCCTGAGGGAGGAGTAAGTGGTGGCGCGATAGAGGCACGGATCGCGTATGCGGTACACATTGTTGAGCTAGAGAACGACTAGTTGAGAGTCAAGGAAGATGCTAAGGTGACGAATATGATGATGCTGGGCATCGGCCAGGAGGCCAATGACCACAGTGTATTCAGCTTGGTTGTTGGTTGCTGACCCCAAACATATGCCGCTTGAATGGAGCATTTCATGTGAGGGGGTGTAGAGAGCCCAAGCAGCCGAAGTGAGATTTTGTGTCCAACGGTTGGTGCCATCGACATAACCGATGTGGTAGGATGGTGGAGGAAGCATCTATCAATAGCACAAAGTATAGTTTAGACGAGAGGGGAGGAGAAAAAAGATTAAAAAAATGCTAGAAAAAGAAATAACCTAAAGTAGAATGACTACTTTTAAGCATAAAATTTCTTGAGATACAACCCATTGACGAGTTCCTTAAGAGAGAGGCCTTCAGGGGAGGCCAGGATGTATGTGCCTTTGGTGAGGCAATGTTGGATAATGTAAGGGACATGCCAAAGTGTTTTGAATTTTCCGTGTCCAAAGGTATCGTGAGCGATATCATAAGCCAGGACGAGGTCGCCTTCGTGGAATGATCGAAGGCTGACATGGGGATCAAAGGTAGCCTTGGATCATTTTTTAGCTGCCTTGTTGTTCTATAAGGAAGATCGATGATCTTCATCCAGAGACTCCAAGTTTAGCAAGCACTGCTCCATTGGAGCAGTGTTAGGTAATAGCTCAATTGCGGTGCGTAAGGTGGGAATTTCACACTCGATGGGAAGAGTTGCCTCTACCCCATGGACTAAATGGAAAGGTGTGAAACCAGTAGCGGTCTTCACCGCCATTCGATAATCCCATAGCATAGAAAATAATATATGATGCCAATTGGTTTTATGTTTTTTAACCGTGCGCTGTAACATGGTCTTGAGGAATTTGTTAACTGCCTCGACCTGTCCGTTTGACTGAGGGTAATATGGTGAGGCAAACTCGTGAGATAATCCTAACTGAGATGAGAGTTCGACGAAGATCTCATTCTCGAAGTGTTTCCCATGGTCGGAAAGGAGTTGGAGGGGTACTCCAAAATGGGATATGACGTGGTTAAAGAAAAAATGCGCTGCAGTGTCAGTGGTGTTGTTGAAAGTGGGCATAGCTTCGACCCATTTGGTGAAGTAATCAACGACGAAAACAATGTATTTGTGACCATTGCTGGAGGGGGGATTACAAGTCATAAAGTCGATGCCCCATTTACCAAAAGGGATGGCAGTAATGACAGGGTGAAGAAGAGTGGGGGGAGCTCAGGCTTTGTTGGCGTAGAGCTGACATTGCTCACATCGTTTCATGGCATGAATGCAATCATGAAACAAGGTAGGCCAAAAGTAACTGGCTCAGATAATCTTTTGAGCAGTGGATATACCCGAAATATGGCCCCCACATGCGCCGTTGTGGCAGTCGTTTAAGACTCTGTCAGCCTCGTCAATAGTCAGGCATCGACGAAGAAGGGTGTCGACGCCCCATCGGTATAGGATGTCTCCGATGAGAAGGTAGCGGGGGGCCTGATGGTGAATATGTTGATGATCATCCTGTGAAAGTTGGTTACCGAAATTTTGAGTTCAGAGGTAGACGAGAAGGTCTCCGTACCAAGGATCATCCGAAGTAATGTAAAAGAGATGTTCGTCGAGAAAGTCGGTATTTATGGGGGCACTGGTGGTGTCAGAGGGGAGGGCTGTGACAAGTTCGGTGAGAACGAGGGCCTTCTTACTCTTGGGTGTGGAGAAATCGAGGTCGTACTCTTGAAGGATAATGATCCATCGAGCGAATTTGCCGTTAACTTGCCGACGACTGAGCAAGTACTACATAGGGTTGGAATCAGCGACGACCTTTGTGGTGCGAAGCAGAATCTAATGGCGCAGTTTCTGGACTGTGAGGACAACTGCAAGAGCAAGTTTCTCTTTGTGTTTATACTTCAAGGGTGGTCCTGAGAGGTTCTTACTAACATAATAAATGACGTGTTCACGATTTTCATCTCTGAGCTAGACGAGGACGCCAGCTACTGATACAGCTGATGCTGATATGTAGAGGATATAGTCGCGATTATAGTCAGGTGCACTAATTAAAGGTGCATTTGAAAGCATTGTTTTAAGATCATCAAATGATTGTTGGGCGTGGTCGTCCTAGTGAAATGGGATTTCGTGACATAGTAAGCGAAGGAAACCATGTGCGTGTATGGCGTAATCCGGGACAAAGCATCTCAGAAAGTTAGCTTTGCCCTGCAGACTCTGAAGTTGTCGTAAATTCCGGGGAGGTAGAATTTCGGTGATAGCTTGGACTTTGAGGGGGTCTACGGTAATACCACTTTGGGAAAAAATAAAACTGAGGAGGCACCCTGCAGTGACACAGAACACACACTTGAGAGGATTCAAGTGGATGTTGTACTAATGACATCGTTGAAAAATGATTCTTAAATCATCCAGATGCAGGGTGCATCTCTTAGATCAAGCTGTGAGGTCATCCAAGTAGGCGAGGATGATATTAGCCAGATCGTGAAAGATGTATGTCATTGCTCGCTGGAAGGTTGCACAGACATTTTTTAATCCGAAAGGCATGACACGATATGCAAAAGTACCCCATGGGGTAATGAATGCGGTGTTATACTGATCGGCTGGGTGGATTTGTATTTGGTTATAGCCAGAAAATCCGTTCATAAAGGAGAGAGCCTCGTGGCTGGCGCAGTCGTTGATAATTTGATTGATGAAAGCCGTTGGAAAGTTGTCTTTGGGACATGCGTTATTGAGATCGCGAAAGTCTGTGCAAACGTGGATAGTGACCTATTTTTTGTCGATGGGTACAGGGTTGGAAAACCATGAAGTATAAGCGATGGGGTAAATAAACCCGACAACACGTAATTTGTCAATTTCGGCTTTGATAGCCACGACTTTGGATGGGTGTAGTGGTCACTTTTTTTGGCGAACTGGTGTGATGTCGGGCCAGGTGTTGATGTGATGTTCTACAATAGAGGGATCGAGTCCAGGAATTTTCGTGTATGACCAGGCAAAAATATCCCTATATTCCTGGAAGAGGGCTTTATATGCGTTGATTTCCTAAGGAGTGCAAGCAGCTCCAATGATGATTTCTTCGACGATGCCATTTTTAATGGAAATTTTGATTTTGATGGTGGGGGAAATGTTGGCCATATTGTCTTCTTCAAATGCATCAGGGGTAGGAATGGGATTGTTGAACCAATCTATAGGCTTGGAGGGGATAAAATATTTGGTTTCGACCACGTAAATGGGGTTTTGGTTAGGAGGCATGAGGGATTCCTATGGAGAGAAGAGTGCACAGTGATGTAGCACGTCCCAGGGAGAGTCTGGGTGGTTTAGCTCTTCCATTATTTTCTCGTCGCATTGGAAATGATGAGAATACAAGGGGTCGTGAGGAGTGATCTCGGGGATAGTGTGGTTGCCCCCTGATGGAGAAGCAGGGGGAGCAATGCTAGGAGATGGTGAGGGTTCACTCGACATAAACCATATATTGAAGTACTGAGGGGTACCCGTGGTGGTTGGGTGGAGAGTGTCCGTAGAGGAGTGAGCAGGAGAGTTGGGTGGGTTGGGGGGGAAATCCTCAGATATGTTATCTAAGAACCATGGAGGTGTTGGGAGTGCCTCGGGTTCGGGAGAAATGACGTGAAGATCCTCTAGTGATGAGGTAATGTCAATTATTGCCTCCGCGGGTCGGTGAAGTAGGGCCAATTGACTTTGCTTGTATTCAAGAATCATAGGACACTGGTATGTAAAGTGAGCTAATGAATCGCAGAGAGAGAAAGGGCGTCTCATACGTTCAATGACTGAAGTGGTGACATAACGAATGTCAATGATATTTGTTGAGGAGGACGTGACAGGGTTGGGGTTGTTCTGGAAGTTCTGGCGTACGGTGGCTAATGTCTGCCGAAAGCGTGGCAGTGCTGGGAAATGATGGGTAATATGGTTGTACTCTGAACATATAGCACAAGCGTATTTGGTCCCCAACCCTTTACTACTGGAGGGGTGAGTGGTAGTGGTGGGACTAGCAGTAGTGGCGGGTGGTGGGGGAGTTTGATTGAATGGGACCAAATTCCATAATTCAGGTAGTGATGGACAATTGTTTTTTTGGTGACCCTCTTTCTCACATAGTGCGCAAGGCGATGGGATGCATGGAGGAAGTGGAGCGGTGGGATCCTTCTTCTTTCTCCTGCCCCCAACTGTAGCAGGGAGGTTAGTGAGTGGGGTGGTGGTGGGGGTAAGGATGGGAATCGTCATGGGGATTCCTTCCTGTGGGGGAAGGGATGGTCGAGGGACCATCTTAGGTGGGTGTAAATACCACACTGGGATTGCTAACACCATATTAGGTAGTGTGAGCGTTGCGGCTACCTGAAAAGATTCTATACCTGGTGGAGGGTAAAAGAAGGGAATTTGAGTGAGGGGTTGGGGAACTATCTCCCAAAAGGGACTATGCCCCTGAGGGGATGCGGATTCGTGGACTGTTGAGGTTGACGAGTGCACAGGAGGTTCCAGTGGGAGTGGTTCTGCGACTGTTGGGACGTCAGGAATGACCAAAGCCTCCTGAGGAGGACGAGCATCCTCTATGTGATTTCTGTTAGATGAGATGATGCATACTTGATTAGCAGGATGAAGGAGTGGTGGTGCTCCATGGTACGTCCCTAACAAGGATGGATCTTTAAAAATCCTAGGACCCATCTCGACGAGTGGATATGCGTTTTGGTTTGTGTGGATGAGGGGAAGAATGTTATCGAGGTTGGCATATGGGTTAGGCTCATAATGTGAGACTTGGTCGATGGTCACAATCTTCCCATTGTGGGGGAACATCATTGTCCGAAACACGAAAGATGCCACTGCCTTCATAGCGTACATGTAGCTACGACCGAACAGGATATTATAATCGAGCGGGGCGTCGATAACTTCGATGTCGATGAGAATAGTCTTGCCCCTGAGTTCAACAGGGATGTTTTGGAAGAGCCCTTCAGGAGAGGATGGTCGTCCATCATAAGCTCATAATATGATGGTAGAGGGTATGAGTTCCGGGGAACCAAGTTTCTGCCATACTGTTTTGGACATAATGCATGTAGATGCACCTTCATCGATGATACATCGATGAACTGTGATGTTCCATATTTTTACTGGTATTTGAAAAGCGATCAAGGTGGGAAGATGAGGTTCTCCGCTGTCAAGATCAAAGGTGATGAGTCGAGTATCAGCAGGGTCGACTGCCCCCAAGGCGGAAAGTAGTGATTTCCGCTGCATAGGACAAGTTTGGAGGACTTCCAAGACTGACATGGAAGCCGTGGATTGTGCTAAGTCATCTACCAAGCTATAGTTATGAGCTGCCCTAGCCTGTGGGTTGTGGACATTCCTGCGCAAGGGGATGCGAGGGATGCGTAGTGGTGGTTCGGCGGAAGGGCGGGGGATCACCAACGGGGGTTCCATCGATGTAGGGTTTTTCTCTGGAGGGATGGAAGGAGACTCAGTGGGTGTATGATACTGATGACTACGCGTTTGCAGAATGATTTCTTCCTCACTGGTGAGGAGAATTGTACGCTCTGCTGGGTTGTTAGGGTTGAGGTATTGTCCTCCTTGAGGTGGGGGGTGTTGTGTGTCCTGTTGGCTATTTATCACACCTTGATGTGGAATAGGATTTTGTAGCACGACGAGAGGGGCTTGTTGCATGTATTGTTGTGGTGCCTGCTGAGGGGCAGGTTGTGCAGGAGAATGGGGAAGATTACTAGAGTCTTTCAACTGTTTGAAATCAATGATCTGGGGGAAATGGTGAGTGTAATGACCGAACTCACCATAAAGGGCACAAGGGAAGATGGTTCTAACATTATTTCTCCCTTGGAATTTGTTATTATTTCCCCCTTGGGGGTTTTGGTTCCTTTGGTTCTGGTTTCCCCCAGTGGGTTGGTGTTGTGGGGGTTGAGTCCCGCCTTGACCTGGGTTGTTGTTATTCCTGTTCCATCCTTTCTTCTTGGAATTGTTCTATGGATGAGTTGGATTGGCTGGATTCAACTGTTCAAAACTTTGGTATTGTTGAGCAGCAGAGGGTTGAACAAAATTTACCCCCGCATGAGGATGTGGGGGAGCCATGGGTTATGGAGGACCAGGAAATGGGAAGCATGGATTCTGTGGTGGTATCGATCCATAAGGTACACAGGAAGGCATAGTTCTTTCGCTAGTACTATAAGCTGATGTTGAGGGAGTACCATTGGTGGTTGGAAGAGGTGGATGTATGGGAGGTGCCAGTGGTGGTCCACTGATGGGTGGTGGTATAGCAACAGGGTATGGCTGTTGATAAGGGGGTGGTGGGTAATAAGGAGTGCCCCCATATGCTGGCAGGTATTGAGGTGTTCCATACATCAGTGGTGGTTGGGGTTGTGGGACATGGTGTGTGGTGGCACCGATTAGTCCGTCTGCTGAGTGAGACATCCCAGGTTTGTCTTGGCCAAATGGCACAGGTTTTGGAAGATCAGGAAGTACCATGTATAAGTATCCTGACTGTGCATAGATGAGGTCATACTGTTGGGCCTTACTGATGGCTTCCTCTTCAGATTGAGGGAAGGTGGAAGCTACATCCTTGCCAAGGAGAGAGACAAGTGATCTAAGAAACCAGTCGAGACACTGTTGCTTGGTGGTTTCCTCTTTGCACAAACTACGTTGCCTACGCCACTCATGAATATGGTCAGCGATGTGTGTGGTTGAGGTTTGTTTGAAGTTAGACAGTAGTTATAGACCATTGTCATGGCAGATGGGTAATTGGAAGAAGGTCAAGAATGCTTTGGCCAATGACTCAAAGGTTGTGTGGGACCCTGATTTTTCTTCAACATACCATTTAGCCGATGGGCCAGTGAGCGTGCATTGAAATAATCGCAGTCTGATGGAATCATCCATAATGCTGTTGGAAGAGCACCATAGATGAAAGGTCATGACATGGTTAGCAGGGTCATCCCCTGCCTTTCCTTCAAACTTTGGTATGTCTGAAGGTAGTTTGGTTGGCATTGCAGGCCATGTGGGATCATGCAATATAGGATCATTGGTGAGTTTGGTGAGATCCGGTATGTTGAGAGAGGCCAAATATGGCATCTGCAATGGGGGGGGAGGGTTAGCTCCGACCATAGTGTGTTGTGAACCTGACCCGTGAGGGGAGATAGGTGGGTTGGTGCTCCCTCCTTGAGAGGAAGTGGGTCTCCCGCTTCCGTGTAAAGGAGAGTGAGTAAATGGATGACCTTGGGAAGTTGACCCAAGTAATGTAGAACCAAGCAAAGTTGATCCTAAGATAGTAGCACTCACAGGAGTGTGTGAAGGAGGTGTCGATGAGCGGGCATGACCAGATACTCCCCCTAAAATAGGAGGGAGGTTGAGCAAGCGTCATGAACGATGGGGGTTCTGTGGTTCCCCTATGATGTCAGACTAGCTGTGTGAATATGTGCAAAAAGTGGTGAGAGAAATATAGAAACAAGAGCCTTTGCGTTGAATGTTTACGCAATATATATATCCAAATCAAACTGTAATCAGATGTGCATCATACATAAAATGAGAAAGAAGCATATATGTGGGTAAGTGGGTTTTGTCCGCGTGGGGGAATAAAAAGAAACCAAATGCTCGTGTCCTAGAAAACATAACATCCTTCCTCTCAAATAGCACTGGACCTTCCAATAGTACTCAACAGTGGGGTCTGAAGTCACTGGAAGAGAAACTAGTGAAGGATGAAATAACTGGTTATAATGAGGGGTAAAGGGGGCATATCCCGAAAGAGATGGAGATATTTCCCAATAGCCACACAAAATCCAATCAAGGTGCAATTGCAGCCCACAATTGCCACCTGGGTAGATGTCCTATAGTTGGTCACTAGGTACCTTGGTCAAAGTGCGGCATTTAGATTTTCGGCCTAAGAAATGGGTCACGGGCTGGATCCCGTCCAAGAGGTGGGTGCCTCAACGGGGGATGAACAGAACAACCAGACCTCGACCTTCAACCCTTCACGGGTATCTCCCTGCCTTATGGTGATTGGAACACTTGACTTGGAGGATTTTCAGTTCCCTATTTGACAACCTCTATGTTTTGACAATGTGAGAACTAGATAATGTGGAGTTATTTGGATACCTATCCCCGAAATCCTACCTAGAGTAAAAAATTTATTTTGGCACCTCCTGTGGAGGAAAACTTAGTAAGTTTTTAGAAGATTTTAGATGTAGTTGTTTTAGGAGGTTGGGGGTGCAAACCAACCTCGTTGATTTAAAAATGGGAGTGGATAGTCCCTTTCAAGAAAAGATGGGGTTTTTTCGGAATCCCTTTTTGGAGGAAACTTACTTAGACCTCCATGTTTCAAGAAGAAGCTATATGAGTGATAAGTGACTTTTGTGTGTGAGTGAAAGTGTGCCAATTTTTAGTGAATTAGATGTCACCTTGCTACATGTGGACTTCACTTGGTCCTTACAAGAGTTTGATTACCTAATTAACTAAGTGTCTTTGGTACAACCTTGCATAATTCAAAAGCCCTAGGAAGCTAGCATGTGGACATGTGGGTCCGTAACTATCCTTTAACTCCCTATTGTGATGTAATCTAAGAAAAGATTGAAACTATCCTAGATTGAACATGTGGGCATGTATGGGCCCGTTACAAACCTTTAAACTTCCCTAGTGTTTTTATCTAAGAAAACAAAATTTCAAACACTATCCTATCTTTGTAGCATGTGGGCATGTATCGGCCCGTTACAATATTAAGATGTGTTTTAAAAATAAAACTAAGAGGGGTCCCAAGAAGGGTCGTTGTCCTCTCCTAAAGGTTTTAAACTTTGTTAAGGGAGATGAAATTGTTTCACAATCTTTTTATGATTCTCAAGGTCGCTTGAAGGCGCAAGAGAAGAGCATACTTAAGCAATTGTAATTCAACTTCTAGTCCCAATGTAAGTTAGATGTGATAAAAAATGATTTCCACCTTATCTTGTGAGTCAAAACAAGCCATCCATGTGGAAAAAAGCAAATAAGGGAAATTGATTTTTATCCTCCTAAGTGCCTATGTGTCTTTGACTAACCCCTTTATATGATGAGGGGACTAAGTGTGGTGCAGTTTTTAGAACATGCTTGACATCATTTTTAAGAATAAAAATGGCCTTCCCCACATCCCAACAACTTACAATGTGAAATTTTTCTCAGATGCACGGCCCCTAGTGAAGACAGAGGCGCACAGAGCGCAGGCGCGCGAATAGAGATGGGTCCGAAAGCGCATGCACACAGAGAAAAGTTGTCACTTAAGTGCATGTGCATACGATGCACATCTATGGGGTAGAATACCTGTGCACTGGTGACAAGCGGCCAAGAAAGAAAAATCCATATGGATTTCTCTCAATTCTCCTTTGAATTGGATGGTTGGCAGGTCGGCTTAGGCCGGTTAGTGCACCTGCAAGTTAAACAAACTAAAAGAAGAGAAAAATAAACCCAAATGAGGTAGGAATTTGATACCTTTCCCCAGTGGAGTCGCCAATCTGTTGCACCTCCTTTGTCACCTTGGTGAGCAGAATCGAGGTGCTAGCATGCCCAGTTGGGTCTGCTGAGCAGGACAACTGTAGAGGAAAGAGTTAGAGAAAGAAAAACAAAACTATAATTAAGAATTAAACAAATAAAAACTAAAATCATAAGCATAGGGACATAGAGATAACAAGAACAAAAAGACCCATGTCACCAATGTTTTGAGGTTGATCTATTGATGAAAACAAAGCACCAAGAAGAAAGGGGACTATGAGTCCCTTCTTCCTCCAAGGGAAGGCTCTTGGACCCTCACTAGTAGCTCTTCTTACAACAAAGAAAATGAAAATGGTGATGAAAGAACTCTTTGCAAATCCACTCAATGGTGAGATGGATTGCCCAATGTAACGGTGCCAATGTGGTCTTGTCAAGGATGGATTCCTTAAAACAATATAGGCAACATAACATTACTTTGAATTCCTTGAGAAAATGAGGTGCATTCATGGCTTTTTATAGCATTGCATCAGGTTATTGTGTAACTGCTTTGTAGTGTGAAAAGAGGCCATTTAGGGCATTATTAGGTCTTTGACCAGCCCACCATTTGGATCCATCCTGGATTTGGAGGTCAAATCAACTTGGGAGCTGAACCATAAGTGGTTGGGAGGCCGACCACATTCATAAATGCGCCGTTTAGCAGGTGCACGGATTTTTGCACTAACAGTCGCGCATCGTGCGCATATGCGCGCTTTCTACGTTCCTGTTCCGCGCATGTGCGCGCGCCCAATGTCTGCAAAGCACTCTTCAATTTTTCACTACTTTGCATAGTTTTTGCCCTTTTTTGAATGTTGTGGTATTAATTCAGGTCCATGAATGACTTCATTACTATTTGACGATGCTGAGTTCTTGTAACCATGTGCGAGCGAAATTGCAGTGATAACAGATGCCCCCTGATGGATGAGGTTAGGAGCAGATGTATAGCCGAAATCCATCAATGTTTCTTCTACTGAGAATGTTGTTGTAAGAGAGAGTAATAGTGTGAGTGTCCGGAGCGATCCGTTGGAGGGAAAAAGGAACTGGTAGGACCTGACCTTCCATAAGGTGTGTAAAATATAAAACTGTGTACAAACCAGGTGGGCATGCCCCATGCTCATGTCATGTAACTCTGAAAAATATGACAGAAGCATTGGTGTAGACAACCGCAGTGCCCTCGGGGGTGGTTGTGATAAAGGCAAAAGACAATTCTGTAAATGAACATACTCTGAATAGTAGGCAGTGATCGCGGTAATAAGTAGCAGCGATTATGTGGGCATTGATAGCCCAGCCAAGATCAAAGGTCTTCGGCAAATGAGAGAAATAACTGCAATAGTCGCAAAGTAAGACCCACCATAACACGAGAAAGTTTTGGCGTCGAATGTTATGGGGGACAACGATAGCAGGGAGAAATGGTGTTTCACCCTATGCCATCTGAGATCTCTCATTGAATGGAGAATGAGAATCAAGATACTGTCACCCTTCCGGAAAATTGTGCTGATGTTGACAAAAGGGGAACGCAACTCCTAGAAGCAAAGGGCTTCGTGGAATCTACTGAGGTGAGGAAGTGGCAGAGGTACATGGATGAAGTCAAGAAGTGGGAAGACTCAAGACTGCCCTTGGTTGGAGGATGCATGAGATAAAAAGTGGCCATAACCGTGTAACGAGGGCGAGTGTCAGGGGGACGACAAGACCGGTGATAAGTTGTGCCAAAGGCGGGACAAAGTGAACAAATTCACAGGGTAGAGGTAAGTGACCTGTGGGGTACTCTAACTATATGGATGATGCCGGAAAGGGTAGATGATGAGTAATGCTCCAACCAAGGGTGACATGGGTTGTGTTTGGCCAAAAGGAGGGAAGCAGGTCGCCAAAGGTGACGACAAAAAGATAATGAAATGACTGGAAATAAAGGCGTTTGTACAATAAATAACGAATAATTTGGGGAGAAATGTACAAATACAGAAACGAGTGCCCCAGTGTGATATGGGTGGCCCATGGAGGGAAAAATTTTCTTGGAAAACTGATGAAGGGTGGGGGCCCCATTGGTGAGTTTCTGTAGGAGGTAGGTGAAGTGAAGGTAGGTTCGTAGATGGGCAAACTAATTGTGGATGAAATGGAGGGTTCATGATACTGCGAAGGTGCAGGTAAAAAATAGAACTGTAAAGAGATAATCTGGGAGTCCATGTGGGAAAGCTAGAAAAATGAGGAGAAGGAGTATGTGGTTGATTCACGACATGATGAAAGACTATTGGGACTCCCATCCCTAAAGGGTAATGAAGAACAACATGAGTGTCAAAAGTGTCAAAAGGTGCTATGAATGGGACAACTCATGTGGGTAAGAATGCTACCGGGTAACAGTACCGAAGATGCAAAATGGAGGTGTGGGTACTGTAGAGCCGGGAATGGGGATCCTAGAGGTAAACATCAAAGGGTGTGACTAGAAATGAAAGTGCGATACAATGGGAAAGACTATATGCCAGTGTTGAGTATATACCTGAAGGGGTTGTGCCGATGGATGATGAGCAAGTACCTACACACATGAAAACCAAATACCCAAAGTGAACAATATCCGAAGAGAATCAAAGATATGAGCATGTATTTGATAAATGTGACTATGCGCGTGCGTACCTGACCATGATATGAAAAAAAAGAAGTCGCCCCGGGGGCTCAGGATGAAAAGAAACCCAGGGACTGCTGTGATGTAGGTGACGGGATGCTGATCCCGTGGCTGAAGATGGATTGAAAAATGGACATCGTGGGCTCCCGAAAAGGTGAGTGGAAGTTTGGCAAAAGGCTTATATATAGCTGTAGGGCCCACATTGCCACCTCATTTGTACCTGCTGCAATAGTGATTGGACGAGCTGTTTTCAGAGGAGATTGGGAGATTCAGGGAGGACGAGGCAACCGATTGAGGATCTGCGAGTATCAGGTTAGTGGTCTGATCATCCTGCATAGAAATAGGTTTTCAATTTTTGGGCAGGGGCTGTACGGAGGGTCGTACAGAGGTATTTAGGGGATATGGGCCCCAAATGCGCGGGCGATCCGGTGATAGGCGCGCATACATGCGCGCCTATACACTGGATATACGTGCATGGGGGCACGATAGAGAGAATTTAAGGCGCGCTTGAAGGGCGTGCCTATGAGCTCAATAGTCGCACACCTGTGCACGTCTGTGGGTTTGACAGGCGTGCATCTCTGCGTGTCTGTATGGTGAACAGGCATGTGTAGGGGTGCGCCTGTGAAACAAATAGGTGTGCATTGATGCACACATGTGTAGTGCACAGGCGCACATGAGTGCGTGCTTGTGTAGTGCATAGGTGCGCATGAGTGCGCGCTTGTTTAGTGAATAGGCGCGCATGTGTGCGCGCCTGTGGGTAACAAAACCACGCCTAGGAGGCAAGGTTGAAGTGCAAAAAAAAAAAGTCATTTTGATGCTATTGATGGTTGCATGAGCTGATATAGGACTCTATGTTGTCTGCAGGTGGACGGTGGTGACGATGCCAGTGTGGTGGCGAGAGTGAGATTGGGCTCAGTTGCGAGACACCGTGGCCATAGAGTGGCCCGGTGTGCGTGCGACTTTGGCAACCTGTGGGTTGCTAAAGTTCTTTGAGTGCCCGTTGATACGGGCACAGGAGTATCTGTTACAGTTCTTGATCCAGATGTGGAGTCTAGAGCGACACTGTTTCCTCATGCGAGGAGAGTAGATCCCCTTCACTGCGGTGGAGAATGTATATTTCTCTACTTGGCTCCCCTTTCGGGGAACGCCCCTACCGGCGGAGCCGGTGTTGCCTAGGACTACTTTGCTTGCTGATATTGGCCAGAGATTTTGTTCTGGTCGAGAATTTATGTCTGGGATGATGGTGAGTATATCGGTGATAGATTCACTAGCTCATCGTTGTATAGCAGCGATGATTGTACGGGTATATGGGTCACTAGTGACCCGGCGAATTAGTGGTGGCCAGCTTTTGGTGCTGGAGAGAATGTTGGTCGGCGAGTGGTTTGCTTGGGGGATAACGCTGCATGCGAGGATGGTGGTGCAGTTGGACCACTTTCGGTCCACTGGTGGAGGGGAGTTTGCTTTCGGGTCCATCCTAGTGGCCTGGTTTTTAGAGAGGGTGTCGATGTTGTACCCGAGGATCCTACTGGAGATGCTAGGGGCACGAGAGCCATAGTTGAGGCGGTGGTCGACAGTTTTTCTTTGTCATGGTGGTGGTTAAGGTGGCCACTTATTTTCGGCAGAGGCGACATAGGTATGGCCTATGCTGGGGTGGACTTCCAGGGTGAACCGGACATGGTGCTACCTCCAGGGGAGGTTTTTCACCATCAAGGTATGTTTAGTATTGGTGTGCATGTTTTGGTTTATTTTGTTTTTTGAGATAGAAGTCCATATGTATATGATATAGATGCTGATACTATCTATTTTTTTTTTGCATGTGCAGATGTGTCACCTCGCGGGCGCGAGGTGGAGATGCAGAGAGCGTCGGCTTGTCGAGAGATGGAGAGACTACCACAGGGAGAGAGACGTCGGCGGGAGGATGTCATGGGGAAACCAACTGAGCCAGAGAGGGCAGCGAGGAGGCGCCGGTTCGATGATCCTAGTGCGGGGCCATCACACGCTCCTCCGGCGGCGGCCAGAGTGGATTTTGATGATATACGCCATCATTTGGAGACAATTTTGTAGGATGTGCCTGAGGGCATGTGGATGCGCATCTAGGATGAGAGTTTCCTGGAGCAGTGTGTGGGGGTACCACCACCATGGCGGTCCATAGTGTGACGAGCAACAGTGTTGGCTGCTATGATGAGTGGACGCCTGCCGCTGGGGCAGGAGGGTCCTGTACGGGGTGGACCACCACCACCTGGGGCAGGTAGTGGTGGGCGGCCACCGCTTGAGGGAGGAGCAGGTGGTGGCACGATAGAGGCACCATGAGTGGTGCATGATGTATATCTTTGTTGTTGTTGTTGTTGTATATAGGCTGGTGAGCCCATTTTTGTACCGAGGTGTTGCATTGGCCTGCAGATACATGTATTTTTGTATGTAAACATTCGTATGGCCTGATGGGCCTTTATATATGCATGAGTATACATATTCGAGATCCTGATGGTGTCTACATGTTTTTTGCTGATGTTTTGAGTACGCCCATTCTATATATATGCTGTGACAGGTTTTTGTGATATGTTTATGTATGTGTAGCTTGATGTGATATATGCCAATCTAACACCATGTTAGCTATTTGATATGTTATTTGATTCAATTGTCTTGGAATATGTGTAAATGTAATGGAATCAAAATGTCGAGATAAAAGCCTAACCTGCAGGTATTTGCGAAAGAGGCACGGATCGCGTACGCGGTACACATTGTTGAGCTGGAGAATGACTAGTTGAGAGTCGAGGAAGACGCTAGGGTGACGAATATGATGATGTTGGGTGTCGGCCAGGAGGCCAATGATCGTAGTGTATTCGGCTTGGTTGTTGGTTGTTGACCCCAAACATGTGCCGCTTGAATGGAGCATTTCATGTGATGGGGTGTAGAGAGACCAAGCAGCCGAAGCGAGATTTTGTATCCAACGGCTGGCGTCGTCGGCGTAACCGATGTGGTAGGCTAGTGGAGGAAGCATCTGTCAATAGCACAAAGGATAGTTTAGATGAGAGGGGAGGAGAAAAATGAATAAAAAAACGCTAGAAAAAGAAATAACCTAAAGTAGAATGACTACTTTTAAGCATAAAATTTCTTGAGATACAACCCATTGACGGGTTCCTTGAGAGAGAGGCCTTTGGGGGAGGCCAGGATGTATGTGCCTTTGGTGAGGCAATGTTGGATAATGTAAGGGTCATGCCAAAGTGATTCGAATTTTCCATGTCCAAAGGTATCGTGAGTGATATCATAAGCCAGGACGAGGTCTCCTTCGCAGAATGATCGAAGGCTGACATGGCGATCAAAGGTAGCCTTAGATCATTTTTTAGCTGCCTTGTTGTTCTGTAGGGAAGATCGACGATCTTCATCCAGAGACTCCAAGTTTAGCAAGCACTACTCCATTGGAGCAGTGTCAGGTAATAACTCAATTGTAGTGCGTAAGGTGGGAATTTCACACTCGATGGGAAGAGTTGCCTCTACCCCATGGATTAAATGGAATGGTGTGAAACCAGTAGCGGTATTCACCGCCGTTCGATACGACCATAGTGTAGAAAATAACATATGATTCCAATTGGTTTTATGTTTATTAACCGTGCGCTGTAACATGGTCTGGAGGACTTTGTTAACTGCCTCGACCTGTCCGTTTGATTGAGGGTAATATGGTGAGGCAAACTTGTGAGAGAAGCCTAACCGAGATGAGAGTTCGACGAAGATATCATTCTCAAAGTGCTTCCCATGGTCGGAAATGAGTTGGAGGGGTACTCCAAAACGGGATATGACGTGGTTAAAGAAAAAACGCGTTGCAATGTCAGCGGTGTTGTTGAAAATGGGCATAGCTTCGGCCCAGTGAAGTAATCAACGACGACAACAATGTATTGGTGACCATTACTGGAGGGGGGATTACAAGTCATAAAGTCGATGCCCCATTTACAAAAAGGGCCAGTAGTAATGACAGGGTGAAGAAGAGCTGGGGGAGCTCGGACTTTGTTGGCATAGAGCTGACATTGCTCACATCGTTTCATGTCATGAATGCAATCATGAAACAAGGTAGGCCAAAAGTAACCGGCTTGGATAATCTTTTGAGCAGTGGGTATACCCGAAAGATGGCCCCCACATGCGCCGCTGTGGCAGTCGTTTAAGACTTTGTCGGCCTCGTCAATAGTTAGGCATCGATGAAGAAGGGTGTCGATGCCCCACCGGTATAGGATGTCTCCGATGAGAAGGTAGCGGGGGCCCTGATGGTGAATACGTCGACAATCATCTCGTGAAAGGTGGTTACCGAACTTTTGAGTTCAGAGGTAGACGAGAAGGTTTTCGTACCAAGGATCATCTGAAGTAATGTAAAAGAGATGTTCGTTGAGAAAGTCGGTATTGACGGGGGCACTGTTGGTGTCAGAGGGGAGGGCCATGACAAGTTCGGCAACAACGAGGGCCTTCTTACTCTTGGGTGTGGAGAAATCGAGGTCATACTCTTGAAGGATACTGATCCATCGAGCGAATTTTCCGTTAACTTGTTGACGGCTGAGAAAGTATTGCATAGGGTTGGAATCGGCGACGACCTTTGTGGTGCGAAGCATAATGTAATGGCGCAGTTTCTGGACTGCGAGGACAACTGCAAGAGAAAGTTTCTCTTTGTGTTTATACTTCAAGGGTGGTCCTGAGAGGTTCTTACTAATGTAATAAATGACGTGTTCATGATTATCATCTCGGATCTAGACGAGGACGTCGGCTACTGATATAGTTGATGCTGATACCTAGAGGATATAGTCACGATTATAGTCAGGTGCCCTAATTAAAGGTGCATTTGAAAGCGTTGTTTTAAGATCGTCAAATGATTGTTGGGTGTGGTCGTCCCAGTGAAATGGGATGTCATGACGTAGTAAGTGAAGGAAACCGTGTGCGCGTATGGCATAATCCGGGACAAAGCATCTCAGAAAGTTAGCTTTTCTCTGCAGACTCTGAAGTTGTCGTAAATTTCGGGGAGGTGGAACTTCGATGATAGCTTGGACTTTGAGGGAGTCTACGGTAATACCACTTTGGGAAACAATAAAACCGAGGAGGTGCCTTGCGGTGACACAGAACACACACTTGAGAGGATTCAAGCGTATGTTGTACTGACAACACCGTTGAAAAATGATTTGTAAATCATCCATATGCTGGGTGCGTCTCTTGGATCAAGCTGTGAGGTCGTCCAAGTAGGCGAGGATGATATTAGCTAGATCATGAAAGATGTATGTCATTGCCCGCTGGAAGGTTGCGCTGGCATTTTTTAAGCCGAAAGGCATGACATGATATGCAAAAGTACCCCACGGGGTAATGAATGCAGTGTTATACTGATCGGCTGGGTGGATTTGTATTTGGTTATAGCCAGAAAATCCATCCATAAAGGAGAGAGCCTCGTGGTCGGCACAGTCGTCAATAATTTCATCGATGAAAGGCGTTGGAAAGTTGTCTTTGGGACATGCGTTATTGAGATCGTGAAATTCTGTGAAAACACGGATAGTGACCTGTTTTTGTCGACGGGTACAGGGTTGGAAACCCATGAAGTATAAGTGATGGGGTAAATAAACCCAACAGTGCGTAATTTGTCAATTTCAACTTTGATAGCCGTGGCTTTGGATGGGTGTAGTGGTCGCTGTTTTTGGCGAACTGGTGTGATGTCGAGCCAGGTGTCGATGCGATGTTCGACAATAGAGGGATCGAGTCTAGGAATTTATGTGTATGACCAGGAAAAAATATCCCTATATTC
This sequence comes from Picea engelmannii, assembly GCA_009831015.1. Classification (NCBI taxonomy): domain Eukaryota; kingdom Viridiplantae; phylum Streptophyta; class Pinopsida; order Pinales; family Pinaceae; genus Picea; species Picea engelmannii. Next base: position 732,620 of record ML787450.1, on the reverse strand, counting down.
CTGGAAGAGGGATTTATATGCGTCGATTTCCTGAGGAGTGCAAGCAGCTCCAATGATGATTTCTTCGACGATGCCATTTTTAATGGAAATGTTGATTTTGATGGTGGGGGAAATGTTGATTTTGATGGTGGGGGAAATGTTGTCCATATTTCCTTCTTCAAATGCATCAGGGGCAGGAATGGGATTGTTGAACCAATCTATAGGCCCAGAGGGGATAAAATCTTTGGTTTCGACCGCGTAAATGGGGTTTTGGTTAGGAGGCATGAGGGCTTCCTGTGGAGAGAAGAGTTCGGGTGGTTTAGCTCTTCCAGTATTTCCTCGTCGCATTGGAAATGGTGGGAATACAAGGGGTCGTGAGGAGTGATCTCGGTGATAGTGTGGTTGTCCCCTGATGGAGAAGCAGGGGGAGCAATGCTAGGAGATGGTGAGGGTTCACTCGACATAAACCATATATTGAAGTACTGAGGGGTACCTGTGGTGGTTGGGTGGAGAGTGTCCGTAGAGGAGTGAGCAGGAGAGTTGGGTGGGTTGGGGGGAAAATCCTCAGATATGTTATCTAAGAACCATGGAGGCGTTGGGAGTGCCTCGGGTTCAGGAGAAATTATGTGAAGATCCTCTAGTGACAAGGTAATGTCAATTATTGCCTCTGCAGGTCGGTGAAGCAGGGCCAATTGACGTTGCCTGTATTCAAGAATCATAGGACACTGGTATGTAAAGTGAGCTAATGAATCATAGAGAGAGCAAGGGCGTCTCATACGTTCATTGACTGAAGTGGTGACATAACGAATGTCAATGATATTTGTTGAGGAGGATGTAGTAGGGCTGGGGTTGTTCTAGAAGTTCTAGCGTACGATGGCTAATGTCTGCCGAAAGCATGGCATTGTTGGGAAATGATGGGTATAATGGCCGTGCTATGAACGGATAGCACAAGCGTATTTGGTCCTCAACCCTTTACTACTGGAGGGGTGAGTGGTAGTGGTGGGACTAGCAGTAGTGGCAGGTGGTGGGGGAGTTTGATTGAGTGGGACCAAATTCCATAATTCAGGTAGTGATGGATAGTTTTTGGTTTGGTGACCCTCTTTCTCACATAGTGCACAAGGCGGTGGGATGAGCGGAGGAAGTGGAGCGGTGGGCTCCTTCTTCTTTCTACTGCTCCCTGCTGTAGCAGGGAGGTTAGTGAGTGGGGGGGTGGTGGGGGTAAGGACGAGAATCGTCATGGGGATTCCTTCCTGTGGGGGAAGGGATGGTCGAGGGACCATCTCAGGTGGGTGTAAATACCACACTGGGATTTCTAACACCATATTAGGTAGTGTGAGCGTTGCGGCTACCTGAAAAGCTTCTATACCTGGTGGAGGGTAAAAGAAGGGAATTTGAGTGAGGGGTTGGGGGACTGTCTCCCAAACGAGACTATGCCCTTGATGTGATGTGGATTTGTGGACTATTGAGGTTGACGAGTGCGCAGGAGGTTCCGGCGGGAGTGGTTCTGCGACTGTTGGGATGTCAGGAATGACCGAAGCCTCTTGAGGAGGATGAGCATCCTCTGTGTGAGTTTCGTTAGATGATATTATGCATACTTGATTAGCAGGATGAAGGAGTGGTGGTGCTCCATGGTACGTCCCTAACAAGGATGGATTTTTAAAAATCCCAGGACCCATCTCGACGAGTGGATATGCGTCTCGGTTTTTGTGGATGAGGGGAAGAATGTTATCGAGGTTGGCATATGGGTTAGCATGGTATGCACTCGACTGTGAACCTAAAAAACTTAGTACAAATTCCTGCATAAAAATTGTGAGATTTGCGAAAAACATATCATGCAGAAATAAGTGCAAATGCAGCAAATAAAAGAAATAGATTGTGTTTTATACCTTTTTCCGTTGCGTTTGTTTCATCATTGATGGCTCTTCTCCAGTAATGCTATGAATCCTTTCGGTGTTGCTGTCATTGATGAACGGTTTTTGCTTATGTGACCGTCATTCAGGGAAAAAGAAACCTGGTTATGACACTTCCCTTCATCCCCTACTGACTAAATTCAAGCAATAAGACAATGAATTCAGAGATATTTGGATTGCACTTAGGATGGATCCAAGACTGTTGTTATTAACTTCCCCAACAATTGTGAATTGTATGAGTTACTCGACCAGACCTGCATTATTATTCATATTCATATATTCCACAAGTTATATAACACACATGCATATGTCATTTAAAACACATCACCTCAGAGATGCCACCGTAAACAAAATTAACAAGGCTTAGTGTAGGAAAATTTGTTTATGGATAATCAAGTGGAAATAAATTCATGGAATAATGATTGGAAGGAATCCTCTTTAACAAAACTTTCGAGAAATCCTTGCAATATGAGATCCAGTCGGTGGTTTCTTGGGCTTTGTTAAAAGCCTAATATAAATCATGATTGTAGATCCCAATGCTCCTTTGCTTGTTTTACTCTTTGTTCCTATTTTGTTTGCAATCTTTCCTTCCAATAGCCTCTGCACCATTTCTTCACCAGCAAGCCTGACTCAGACAAATGAACAGAAAAAACATAAACTCCCATCTGTCTGCATATTGGGCACCTGGCATGTTGATTGGCCACTTTCAACCCTTCAATTGTTGGTATTGATGCCCCTGTGCATGCACAAATGTTGCAGAAAACATGTCCACATCCCATTCCAACATGATCAAACACTATATCCCCGACAACGACACCATAATGTTAGGCAAAAATATTGTCGTTTATTTCCATTGTAGTATTTTCCCAACTATTTAATTTGTCAATTCGAGGTTCGTAGGCTTACGAAGCACACACACTATATATGTAGGACTGAAGTGGAAGTAATCTAATCTAAATTGCTGAAATGAAATTAATCTAGGAAAGCATTGAAATACTAACTAGGAAAGCAAGAAATTGCATAAGGGAAAAACAATACAACATGTGAATAGTTGAACGACAAATGACATATGTGAGTTCACACAATATATGAATCTCAAATTATATTACAAGATTCAAATGAAAAAGCATGAAAGAATAACAAAGCTAAGAATCAAAGCAAAGAATCAAAGTTAAGAATCCCCTTCTCCCCATTACAAAACTAAATTATGACTTACATCCCCAATTATGAATAACATCATGTCTAACTTCCCCTTCATGAAGAGAGAGCACTCTCTTATATACATGAAAGTCTTGAAGAGTGTCATAATTACAGATCCACTATTCTCTCAACTTATTCCTTTAAATCCTCCACTCATATCTTGGATAAGATATCCTATCAAAATCTCCATGATCTTCTCCTTTGAATATGCTTGAATGATTGTCCCAAATATTCTTCAAATCTTCAAAGCTTGAAGATGAAATTCGAATTTGAGGCTAGGTGGTAATATTTGACTTTGTTGAAATCTTCACATACAAACTCATCCAACCTTGATATATAATGAAAATATGTCATTTTTCTAAGATTTAATCATAGATTCACTTATAATACTAAAATGAATACAATGGAAAATAATAAGGTGAAACCCAAATGTATGTATGGAAATGGTAAGATAAAAGGTTTATTAGGACCATGAAATGTAAGGAATGGGGAAGGAAAAGAGGATATAAATGTGACATTTTTGAGTCCTAACACCCTCGTTCCTTTAATCACCTCACCTTCCCATCCCCACGAACCCGCCATGATCCTAAATCTCTTTCCTACACTTTACCATCCCCCTTAAATCACCCTACATCACCCTTATCTCTCCACCACCTACAAATTATTCCATCCCCCTCTCATCTCCTTACCTTTTCCCTACTTATTTTTTTTAAAAACTAATATAGCTTGCAGACGGGCGAACACCAGTCATCCCTCACTCCCTTACTCACCTCACTCCCCAACTCGCAAATCCATCCCAAAATACTACAAACTACCCCCTTGACTTCTGCTATCCACAATTTTCCCTTCACTTATCCTCTCATACATCCTTCCATACTTAACTTATTTTCTCAAGTTTCATTACATTACATTATGAACCAATACGATCCTCCCATATGAAGACACATAATTTGTGACACATGGTGGCATATTATTGGTTATACTTGGAATCTAATGATATTCTGACATGTAGGATATGACTTTTCAATGACTCAATGTTTATTGGGATGAGGTGGACAATGATGAGATTCCAAAAAATATTATTTTATTCAACAATTTTCCAAGGGCCGAATCCTCCAAGCTCCATAATTGCTTCTCTTTGTTGTTTCTTGCTAAGTGTATGAAACACTTAGTATTATATACCATGGATATTTTTAATATCCCATCAATGTGCCTCTATAAAGAAAAATTCGAATTTTCATGAAGAAAGCACAAAATTAATCCAAGGGCCCAGATTTGTCCATGAATTTTGATCGATGGTGGCTGAGTGTTAATCTTCTGAAGGCCATAACGTGAGATTTGGGTGTTGGAATCACACAAAATTTATACCATTGGAAATTTATTTCGATGTAGAATATGATGGTATAGGTTTCAAAGGTTGAAGGTTGCTAAAGTTTTTCTAGAAATTAAAATATCAATTAGCACTGACAACTCAACTTCACGATCTCATATCTTGAGATCTAGACGATGGATTTGGGAAAGTTTTATATCGTTGGAAATATAAGACGATGAATATCACATCAGAATTGGTTTCAAGGTATGAAAAGATCTACATACTTACCATAAAATTAAAGCACAATCATCTCTTAAAGGAGGCAACAAATTAAAATTATTCAAAATAAAAGTTTATTTAAAAAACAATTCTTTAACGATTTTTTGGGCCCACTTTAAAGAACGAATATCAAGTTGTAAGTTTAAATAGATCTTTTTATGGTAAAAGTATGATTGAGTCCAAGTGGTGAGGAGCGGAGGTGGTGGAAGTTCTATCTGTGATTCCCCTTTACGGCTTGCCCAACGTTAGATTCACCAGCCTTTTACAAACCTACCCTACCAAAACTTATTTGGGGGAAGCTGGGATGGTTAGGGCCGACAATAAAAATAGAAGGCTAGCATTCGTTTGTGTTGGCTGGCCATGGATTTGGGCAGGATCAAAAGGTTGGGGGCACTCTCTAGTGCTTGAACTCTTCATGACTTCAAGTCATTGAAGAGATTCCAATGTTATGATAATTAAAGTGATTTTATAAAAAATAAGAAGGAATTCAAAGAGAAAAAGGAAAAACCCTAACTACTCAAGTAGTTAGAAGAGCATTTCTTTAAAACGGAAAAAGAGAGACTTCATGAGTTCTAGAATTCATTGTTGAGAGGGAATTCAAAGGTGCAAGAGAGAGACATACCAACCATCCTTATGTAATAAATATTTTGATCAACAAGAAAATATTTTTATTCTTCTCCATTCTTTTATTCTTGTACATTGTTTTCTCAAAGCTTTGTGTTTGTATTCTTGAAACAATCACGGGGCTGAGTTCTCAAGTGTTTTTCTTGTAATCTTCCAAAACTTTTCATATATGATCATGGAGCATTTGCAGCCATATATGTGATTTTCAAATGGATTTTATATATTTTTAGATATATTTTATGAGAAAGACTCCACAAAGAATTACTTCAGGGTTGATCTAGACTGTATCTTGTAACTTTGAGTTTTAAGTATGAGATATTTGAGGTTGACCTATCAAATCCCCTACAATTTTAACCACAACTCTTTTAAAATTCTTTGAGATGATAAGAAATATTCTCTCTTTTCTCTTGTGAGGATACATGAATGTATCTATAGAGGATTATAAATGTGGAGTTGAGTATTTATATTTTTTGATATTGAAGATCCTCTTCAATATTTTATTTGTAAAGAACTTCTTACTGCACATAAAGATCATAGTGGGTTATTGAAGAACCATTTTCATATAAATTCAAACAATAAATATTTGGGGTTTATTGCCTAGCACTCTCCCTAATCCAAGATATTCAAAGATATATCTTTTATCCAAAGAGGAGAACAACCTCTCTAAAAAATAAGGGGGACTAATGTCCTCATGAGGTTGTTTTTCTGGTCTTCAGAGATCCAAGCATCAACATTTTTGGTGACCATACTAGGGACCAATTTATTTTCAACATATTTGAGGCCCTGCCTCAGATTAGATTGAAGAACTAAAAATCTCCATCGCTCAAATTTTTGAAAAAAATATTCAAGTAAATTTCTACTTATTTTAAGCATGTCTCACCTTTTTTATAATTTCAAAAAGAATCGAGAAGCACCAAAGATTTGGGAGAATGAACTCCCTGACAACTCCATTTGAAAGACTCAAAATGAAGGATTTAATTCATGTCATGATGCTCCTTTATATTCTTCATCAATCCAATAAATGGATTTACAAGACTCATCAAAAGGGATAAATACCCAAAGAAGGAAGCAATTTCATAAAACCCCTTTAAATCTACCAGAAGTAGATTTTGAAATGCTTGATATTTCTATTGATTTATTTTCTACATTCTTTGGGGATGATTCATAAGATGAAAATAAACACTTGATTAATTTTAAAGGTGAATGTTATGATTTCAACCTCACTGAAGAAAATTTTACATGTATGTTATACTTACAAACTCTACGAGGGAATGCTCTTGAATGGTATAGTTCATTAATGCCTAATTCCATTATTAGTTGGGATTTGTTAGAAGATTCATTTGCAGAAAAGTTCATCCCAAAAGTGAATTCATATGTTTTTTTGATGCTTTAAATGTTGTTTCCCACCCACCCTCTCCCATATGGAATCAAGATAACAAAGTGACCAATTTTGAAGAATAATCTAATCAAAGAGTGGATGCAATTTCTAAGTCAAGTCATGTTGAAAATTCCAAATTACAAGAAGAAAAATTCATCCTCCTATATACTCCATATGGATATATTTCAAGAAGAAAAAATGAGATTGAAATTGAGGAGCCTCCACCAAATACACAAGAAAATTTCAGCCTTGTCATAGATGATGAAACATCACAAGAGAACTTGCATCAAGAAGAATTGATGGAAGAAATGAATTTTGAGAAGAATTATGAGCAAGATCACCTTTACAAGAAAGAAGAGTATTTTCAAGAGATTTTTGATGAACCAAGAACCTTGGAAATGGTTGAAAACAAGGAAAAGGATGAATGTATTCTTATGTTAAAAACTCCTCAGCCAATAGTATTCTTGAGCAGCCAAGAATTGAATTTATTGAATTATGGTTCCAGAGCATTGTTGGCCAAACAATGCAATTAAATATTCACCATACTTGGTATAATGTTTCACACACACCAAGGATTTATTTTTCCTAAGTTCCTAAGGTTTTTCCTATGTTTATTAGTCATTATTCAGTCTCCTAAAGTTTAGGGGAGAATATTCCAAATGGAGAATATTCTCTTCAGTTGACACTTTAGTTTAACCAGTTGAGTTGAGTCTAGATGCTGCATTGGTTTTGTCACCATGAAACCTTGGGATCATCACCATGTTAATGTGCATTAGCCTTGGTTTCATCACCAAACTGGCACATTACCCTTTATTCCTTGATCTACTTCTCACCACACTTTGTTTCAGTCAGTTAACTGAAGACTAGTTGACTAGTTAACTCAACTAGTTGGCAGTTCACTCCCGTAACTGCTTGAGAGACTAGACTAGGTGGAAGTTCACTCCCATAACTACTGGTTTGTGTTTATATCACTCTAGACCACCACTATGGTGCATTTATTGAGTTATATAGAGTATATCATGTGTAAATTATTCATTATTCTTAACAGTTAATGAGAATTCTTCCATTCTTTATCTCTTGCTTCTTCTTTCTCAATTTCTCTCTACAAATGTGTGTGGTATTTTCTAGATAGATCTATTCTATGTAGGTTCAACACATTTACATGGTATCGGAGCTGATTGACTATTAAGAAAAATCTACACCAGTTTTTTTGCAGGTACAAAAGATTGAAGACAACTAAAAGATGGATTTCCCAAAAGAATTTATTCTTACACCTTACAATTACTGTGCATGGAAGGAGAAAATAGTCATACATCTCTGAACCAAAGGATTGTACAGGTTAACCTTGAATATAGACAGATAAATGACATCAACCATAGAAAAATCCAAGTATCTAAATTGAATGGATGAAGCATTTAGAACGATTTGAAGTCTTATTTATCCCAATCTCCTTTTTCACATATCTTCCTGTAAACCCCCCAATGAAGCCTGGACCACCTTGGAAGGGATATTTGGAAAATAAGATGATATGAGGGGACACATGCTAGAGGTGGAATTTCTCACATTGGATCCAAAAATCTTCGACAATATCCAATATTTCTTTACAAAATTCAAGTATTTATTGTCACAACTCAAAGTTTGTGGGGTTGATAAATATAAGGAGGAGAAACAAATGGTTCTCACCATTCTCTCCAAAATTGGTCCTAAATTCTCCATGTTTGTATCAAAATTACATTCAGTCAAATTCACCTCTGAAGCCACCTGGAAGATGCCTTCTCTTGAGGAATTTATCGAATCCCTGACACAAGAGAAAACCAAGCTCATCAACATGAGAAAAATCAAAAGCCCGAAGGCACATGCACTTACTGTGAAATATGGAAGGCATCAATATTAAAAATCTAAATATAAATACAAAAGGAAATCACATGCACATCTGAAGAAGGAAGGGTACTCAAAACCCTTCATCATTGCCTCTGGATCCAAAGGTGGAAAGGGAAGAAAAGGGGAGAAATGCACGTATTTCCATAAAGGATTCCATCAAGAATCCACATGTATGCAGAAAAAAATAGATCTAATGACTCAAATAATCCAACAAAAAAACCTTGGAGATCACATCCCCGAGGGTTCCAAGAAGAAGAATCCAGAAGATCAAAATCCCAAGAAAGGAAATTATAGCCATGCCTTGATTTCCATCAACTCCTCTCCCCATGCTTGGATCATAGATTCAGAAGCATCACATCAAATGGATTCCAAAAAACTAGTCTATTCTTCATTAGATGCATGCAAAGGTCCTCATATTCTTACGGGGGACAACTCTTTAGTCAAGGTCACTGGCAAGGAAGGATTGAACTCACCAATAGAAGCTTCAAGAATGTGTTGCATGTTCCCAAACTTTCCGTCAATTTTCTCTCTTTGTATCAGATGATGAATTCCGACATCGGAAATAAATTCATATTCAAACTGAATGAAGTGGAAATCTATGACATGTTAACCAATTCCAGGGTTGCTTTCAGTGAGGTAAATCATCAATCTAGATTGTATACATTTTCTGAATTTATTGAACCATATTTTTCTTTACTGCTTACTCATGTTGATGAAAGTAGTAGGATATGGAACGAAACGTTAGAACATTTGAATTTCATATATATGAAACAACTGAGCAAGAAAATATTGGTTGATGGTCTACCAGATATCCATTTCTCCAAAGGAGTCTGTGAGGGATGTGTTCTTGGAAAACACCCTCAAGAGAAATTCGATAAAGGAAAGACTCAAAGAGCTTCCTCTCCTTTAGATCTGATCCATAGTGACCTCATGGGTCCTTTTACGCATCCATATATCAGAAAAGAGATATTTGTTCTCATTTTTGTTGATGCTTTCTCACATTTCATATGGATTTACTTTCTCAAGAAAAAAATTGAGGTCTTTCAACACCTAAAAGATTTCAAAGTCCTGGTTGAGACATAGTGAGGAAAGAAAATCAAAGTCCTCTGAACTGATAACGAGGGAGAGTATGTCAATCATGAAATCCAGAAAATATTTTTCATGAGGAAGGGATTCAATTGAACCACACAGTTCCCTATACTCCGTAGCAAAATGGAGTTCCTAAGTGGAAAAACAAATCTTTAAAAGAGATGGCATCTTGCATGCTACATGCAAAGTCACTACCACAGAGACTATGGGCTGAAGCACTTAATTGTGCAAAATATGGATCTCCCCATAGATCTATCAAGGATAATACTCCCTACGAGGCTTGGAGAGGTCTCAAACCAAAAGTGACCCACTTTCGTATTTTAGTTCACGTGCATGGGCCCAGATTCCCTCCGAAAAAAAGAAGGCACTTGATCCATAGAGCACTAAGTGTATTTTTGTTGGATATCGCAATGGTATGAAGGGATACAAACTTATTGATCCTTCCTTGGACTCGCTCTATCCAATTCGAGGAAAGTGTCTTGCATATACCTCAGCAGCCGGATGTAGACACCTTCATTCTCCCACCTTTCCGATATGATGAGCATACACATGTCGACTCTTATTTAGAAGAGAGTTCTGATTCATAGGACTCATATGATCCAGATACAGATTCAATACATTCAGATGCAGAGTCAGAGCATACAGATGCAAATGCAGAGCTAGAGAAGAGGCCCAAGTGGGCACATACTATTCTTCAGGATGCACAGGATCTTGTTGGTGATCCAACCGATACTAGGAGGAATCAATATGATTTTGAGGAGCCTCCTATTGCACTCACTGCCACTGAACCATTGCCCTCCAGGCATATTTTCTTGGTTCAGTCTTCATATCCACAGTATTATGGCAAGGCTGTAGGAAATCCCTTTTGGGAATCCACCATGCAGGAGAAGTAAAAATCCTTCCTCGAGAACCATACTTGGGATCTAGTTCCCCTTCCTTTTGGAAGGAAACTTGTCAGATGCAGATGGGTCTACAGGACCAAGAGCATAGTGGATGGACATATTAGCAGATACAAATCTAGTCTTGTTTCCAAAGGATTTCAATATGTGTATGGCATTGAATATGATGAGACCTTCACTCCAGTAGCGAAGATAGATTCCATACGTTTGGTACTTTCCATTGCGATAACCAAGGGATTGGAAGTCCATCAGATGGACGTGAAGAATGCATTTCTTCATGGTGATCTCTCTGAGGAGATATATATGGAGTATCCCTAGGGATTTATGCATGATTAATCTTTGGTTTGTTGACTAAAGAAATCTCTTTATGACCTCAAGCAAGCTCAGAGGGCATGGTATGCCAAGATGGACTCCTACCTGCTATCACAGAACTTTGTACGTTGTAAATTAGACCCGAATGTCTACATGCTTAGGACAGTTGATTCAATTCTACTCTTAGTTCTGTATGTTGATGATTTGTTGATCACTGGTTGCTCGAATCCAATGATTGTTGCAGTCAAGAGGATTCTACATGACAGGTTTTTTATGACGGACATTTGTCCATTGCACTTATTCCTTGGACTTGAGATCAGTCAGGATGCATTAGGCATCAAACTATTGCAGGCCAAATATGCACAAGATCTCCTTGAGAGATTTCACATGATAGACTGCAAGTCTTCTCTGACTCCTTTCCTATCAGGAGTCTCCTGGATTTTAGGGGATAATATTCCACCTAGAGAATATTCTCTTCAGTTGACACCTCAATTTGACCAGTTGAGTTGAGTCTAGATGTTGCATGGGTTTTGTCACCATGCAACATTGGGATCATCACCAAGGATAATGCACATTAGCCTCAGTTTCATCGCCAAACTGGTGCATTACCCTTGATTCCTTGATATATCTCTCACTACACTCTATTTCAGTCAGTTAACTGAAGACTGGTTGAATAGTTAACTCAACTAGGTGAAAGTTCATTCACGTACCTTCCTGAGAGATTAGACTACGTGGTAGTTCACTCCTATAACTACTAGTGTGTGTCTATGTCACTCTAGACCACCACTATGGTTCATTGGTTCTCCTCCAATGCACATTGATTGAGTTATACAAAGTACATAATGTGTAAATTATTCATTATTCTTAACGATTAATGAGAATTCTTCCATTATTTCTCTCTTGCTTCTTATTTATCAATTTCTCTCTGCAACTATGTGTGGCATTTTCTAGCTAGTTTTATTTTGTACAGGTTCAACACATTTACACATATTGAGAGTGCCCCTAACTCATTGGTACAATTCCCAACATATCTCATAATTTTGGATTTCATTCCACAAATCAAATCAATGCTTGAATGGATCCATTGGAAATCTGCCTACACCTAAGGTTCCCCTTTCTTTCAAGTAAGTTAGGGTAGGTAGATCATGTATGTACATATTTTTCTTCTTCAATTTAGTTTTTCATAATAATGTAGTCTTTATATCGAAGTTTGAAGATAACTCCATGAAAGAAGAATAATTGAAAAAGTTCATTTTGAAGATGAATCCATAGCCCAATGGAGAAGGCAGTTGGTCTTGATATTCTGGTGTTCTCAGCAACCCATAGGGGGTCACTGTCATGTAGTTGCGGCCAGTTGTTGACCAAAATTTGTTCATCTATATTTTCCCACTCTTGGATTCATAAAATCCTTAATATAAAAATAAGATTTTTTTTGAACTTTTATAAGTTCATTTTGCAGCCCTCGGTCTCAGCTTCGTCATGCATGTTTTAGATCATAAATCCATTTCCATATTCCTAAGTATTCAAGATCTAGTCTAGAGGTCTGATTTTGAAGAATCTTTCTAAGTATCATTTTATTCTCTCCTTTTTTTAATTTTTTTTTGGCTAAGTATTCTCATCAAATATTTCTCTCACCTTTAATCTCAATACATCTCAACAATTAACCATTTTTCTCTTTTTCACCCGACTCCACTCCTACCCTTCTCCTTATCTCTCCACTCCCTTATCCCTTATCCTCCCATACTTAACCATATTTCAAGCCATATTTCAATCTATGGCGGGGGTAGACACCCACCACACTCCTTCCCCCTCACCTTCCTCACCCCCGCTCCCACTATCTACATTTCTCTTCCTTCACTTCATCCATCTACATTTCTCCCCTTTCCCTATAACTAGTCACAATCCTCATCGGGTTCACGGACACCCGCCATCCCTTGTTCCTTTACTCACCTTACCTTCCCATCCTAGCAAACCCTCCATGCTCCTAACTCTACTGCCTAAACTTTACATTCCCGCTTACATTACCCTATATCACCCTTATCCCTCCACCACCTACAAATTACCCTTTCCCCCTCTCATCTCCTTTCCCTCTCCCTACTTAAATATTTTTTTAAAGTAATATAGCTCGCGGGTGGGAGGACACCAATCATCCCTCACTCCCTTACTCACTTGACTCCCCAACTTTCCAACCCATCCCTAAAGCCTAAAAACTACCCCCTCGACTTCCGATACCCACATGTTTCCCTTCACTTACCCTCTCGTACATCCTTCCATACTTAACTTATTTTCTCAAGTTTCATTACATTACATTCCGAACCATTAAGATCCTTCCATATGGCAACACACAATTTGTGACACATGGCAATGTATTATTGGTTATACTTGGAATCTAATGAGATTATGACACATTGGATATGAATCAACAATGAATAAATGATGAATCAATGCTGACTGGGCATGAGGTGGACGATGATGAGATTCAAAAAATTATTATTTTATTCAACAATTTTCCAAGGGCCAAATCCTCCAAGCTCCATAATTTCTTCTCTTCTTTGTTTCTTGCTAAATGTATGAAACACTTAGTATTATATACCATGAATATTTTTAATATCCCATGCACATGGGATAACCTCTATGAAGAAAAAGTCGAATTTTCATGAAGAAAACACGAAATTAATCTAAGGGCCCATATTTGCCCATGAATTTTGATCGATGGTGGCTGAGCGTTAATCTTCCAAAGACCATAAATTGAGATCCGAGTGTCAGAATCACGCAAAATGTATACCATTGGAAAGGTATTTTGACATAGAATATTATGGTATAGGTTTCAAAGTCTGAAGTTTGCTAAATTTTTCCTAGAAATTAAAATATCAGTCAACTTCATTTTTAATGGGTCTGTTTGACAACTCAACTTCACGAGCTCATATCTTGAGATCTGGGTGACGGATTTGGGAAATTTTATATCGTTGGAAATATAAGATGATGAATATAATATCAAAGGTATTTTAAAGGGATTAAAATATCCACATCCTTACCAAAAAACTAAAACACATTCATATCTTAAAGGAAGCCCATTTAAAAATCTTTAAATAAAAGTTTTTTAAATATCAATAACTTCAAGTCATTAATGAGATTCCAATGTTATGCTAATTAAAGTAATTTTATAAAAAATAAAAGCGAATTTAAGAGAAAAATGAAAAACCCTAACTACTCAAGTAGTTAGAAGAGCATTTCTTTAAAAAGGGAAAATAGAGACTTCATGAGTTCCAGAATTCATTGTTGAGAGGGAATTCAAAGGAGAAAGAGAGAGACATACCATCCATCATTATGTAATCAATTTTTTGATCAGCAAGCAAATATTTTCATTCTTCTTCATTCTTTTCTTATTCTACATTGTTTTCTCAAAGCTTTGTATTTGTATTCTTGAAACAATCATGGGGCTGAGTTCTCAAGTGTTTTCACTGTAATATTCCAAGACTTTTCATCTATGATCATGGAGCATTTGTAGCCATATACGTGAATGGCAAATGGATTTTTTATATTGTTAGATATATTTTATGATAAATACTCCACAAAGAATTAGTTCGGGGTGGATCTTGATTGTATCTTGTAACTTCGAGTTTTAAGTATGATATATTTGAGATTGACCTATCAAATCCCCTTCCATTTTAACTGTAATACTCTTTTAAAATTCTTTGAGATGATAATAAATATTCTCTCCTTTCTCTTGTGAGGAGATATGAATGTATCTATAGATGATTATATATGTGGCGTTGTGTATTTATATTTTTTGATATTGAAGCTCCTATTCAATATTTTATTTGTAAAGAACTTCTTACTGCACACAAAGATCATACTAGGTTATTGAAGAACCATTTTCATATAAATCCAAGAAATAAATATTTGGGGTTTGCTTCCTAACACTCTTCCTAATCCAAGATATTCAAATATGTATATTTTATCTAAAGAGGAGAACCACCTCTCTAAAAGTGAAGGGGGACTAATGTCCTCATGAGGTTTTTGTTCTGGTCTTGACAAATCCGAGCATCAACACCTATGTCTCTTTGGCTCTGTTTCCTAGCTAATTTATCTTCTGCTTTCAGGGCTGCCTGATAAGCATCTTCCACTGTCTTCAAGGTAACAAGACTAATTTCAACATGAATTTCATACTTTATTCCATTAATATACCTCGAAAATTTCTCAGCATCATATTTTATTGGCCCTCGACTAAGTTTTGAGAAACATTAGTTAGGATTGACCATGTTTTGGACATCAACAAGCTGGTTGAAGATGGAGTGCCCAGGCAGAGCTGGGATTGTGGGATCTCACTTGTTTCGTGGACCCAGAAAAGGGTTCATTAGGGTTTATGTAATGGGTTATGGGATCTTGGCCCATGGGGTTACCCATGATTAGGCCTTTTTGTAAGGAATGCAAAAGTATAAATAAGAAAAGATTGTAAGGTAGAAATAGCGAAGTAAGTAGTATGTAGCTAAGTGCAAAAGAAAGTATCTATCTAAGTGAAAGAGGCAAGTAGTTTTGAGTTTCTTTGTGCAATACACTGTGTATGTAAGGATCTGTTCTTAGTAGAGGAGTTGGCTTTGTTCCTTGACCTAATTTTGGGAAGGTGGATCTGGTGCGCAGTGCGCAGATCACCTATCCGGTGTGAAGCTTGACTCTGTGGATTAGTGCACAGGAGCAAATGGATGTAAGAGATTGAATCCTAAGAAAGAAGAAGAAGCAGTTGGTGGATGTAGCCCCACACTGGGTGAACCACGTATATTATGTGTTGATGGTTTTCTTTTTTTAATGATATTTATGATGTAGATCTGCTTAGTGCATTGATTATTATGAATGATAGATAGATCTATGAATGCTTAGTGCTTTGCCTATGTTGAATGTGTTAGATCTAATTTTTGATGCTAATTGTGATGTATATTTTGTCATTGTTATTACGCCAATCTATACTTAGGGTTTGATCTGAGATGTGAATAAAGCTAATGAATTAATGTGTGTTGTTCCTAAGTACTCTACGAAGAGTTATAATCATAGATCTGTGTCCCAACTTGGTTACAGACACTTGAGTCGTGTAACCACCCTCCGTCTGCCTTGGTTGAGACTTCTCCTTCTTCGCAAGTGTTTCCAAAAGGGCTGGTAGTTAGGGTTTTGTTGGTGCATTGTTGAAGCTTTGAACCCTGGGTCTGCCCTTGTGCCAACAAATGGTTCCATTGTCGAGACCTAAAATTGTGATTGATGGGAACTGAAAGAAAATAAAATCTTTGTGTGTAGATCTGTTACTATAGTGCATAGTATTCTACTTGACTTACGAAGCTCTGTGCTAAGAAAGAAACTCGGTCGAAAGAAAAGAGGTAAGATCTTGTAACAGGTAAATATTTTTGCTTATATAGAGTAAGATAAGTGGAAATTTTTGTTTCGAAAGCATGAATCTAGGTATGTTTGATAGATTTTGTCCTAGTCTGAAAGCTAGGGTAAGTTAGAAGAAAGAGTTGATCTAAATAAATTTGATAGAAATAGAGAAAGATATGTTATTACTATGCATAGAAATAATTTTTAGACTAATAAATGGATGCAGGAACCTAGAAAGAATCTTTGCAGATTCTAGGTCCAACATTGTGATCCTAGTGCGCAGTATAGAAGAAGTTGGGGAACATACAAGAGAAAGAGAGGATTGACATTATGTTATAACTGCAGAAGACCGAGACATATTGCTAAGGAAAGCCTTGGTGCAGGTCCTATTTGTCTCTATTGTAAAGTTATTGGTCATGAAGTTGAGGACTGTCCAAAGATGATTGCTAAAGTTGAACAAATGAACATAAGTCAAGAAAATACGAGCATGTTAGAGAATCATAAAGAGAAAGAATCATAGAAAGCTCAAACTATGTTAGTACAATTCAAATAAGTAATGGATGATCACAAAGATGACATTTTATCAGAGTTATTGAAAGAAAAACAATGCATAAGTACAAGAATAGGAGACTTCGACATAGACTGTGTCTTGGAAGAGGAGACACAAGTGAATATTATGACAGAAATCACTTGGGAAATTTTGGGAAAACCTATTGTGGTACCTTCACTGGGAAGGATAGGCTTGTTTAAAGGAAAGATGATAACCCTATGTGGAAGAGTTAATAATGTACCTATTATCATCCATGGAACATCGACTCAAGAAGAATGTGAAGTTATTAGGTTTGTTGATAACAACACCCCTTTTCAACTTTTGTTAGGAACGACTTGGATCAAGAAGGATCAGATTAGAAGGAAAGCAGAGAAAGAAGCTACAGGAAAGAAACATAAATAACTAAGGGATTCCATAGCTAGAAGAATAGATTGACTGTTGGAAGAATGAGAAGTTGAGTCGAAGCAACAAAATGCAAGATAATTAACTATCGAGGTTGAAATAATGGAAGAAGGTTTGCAGGACCTATCCATGCAAGCATAAAGTACATCCACCCAGGAAGTGGTAAGGGGAGGTATATTAACTTTGAACCCTTTGAGAACACATCAACAACGTGAAGCTACCACGTTAGGAGAAGATAAGAATAAGAATGGAAAGAGGAACCCATAGACTCAGATCCCAGGAAAGAAAGAAAGGAAGCTCAGTAAGAAGAAATCCAAGTTGGAAAAGCTATAGGAAGTATCAGAGAATACTTCGTAGGAGGTAGGCTTACAGGCTTTGAACCTCATCAGAACAACAGAACCACGTAGAATGGGACTTCACCCCGACGAAGCTATATGACCATTGGAGGCGCCTAGATTGTTAGAGCGACGCTCTGAATGGATAGGAAACACATTTATGTGTGACTAGACCGTGTTTGGGACATTGAGACCATGCCATAATGGACAGATTCACATTGATTGAGGCATTTTTGTCTGTTGGAGGAATCTGTTATGATGCTCACTTATTTAACCCATTGGATGCTGTGTCGGGACCACTTTTTTCTACCTATGATTATCTGAGAACAGAGAAGTGATTGTGTGTGTCGAGATGTGCTATTAGAACTCACCATCTATTGTTTACCCCACTATCCATTTACCTACCTGTCAGGCGAAATATATGTCGTTATAATAACGTTGTAGTACTTGCCCAACCATTTAATTGTCAACCCGGGGTACGTAGACTGACGAAGCACATGCACTGTATATGCAGGACTGAAGTAGAACTAATCTGATCTAATCTATGTTGCTGAAATCAAACTGATCTAAGAAAGCATTGAAACACTAACTAGGAAAGCATGAAATTTCCTAAGGAAAATACAACATGTGAAGAGTTAACACAATGAGCTCATACAATATATCAATCTCAAATCATATTACAATAATCAATGACAAAACATGAAAGAATAACAAAGCTAAGAATCCCCTTCTCCTAATTACAAGACTATTTCCAAAAAC
>ML787450.1:655979-698796 GCA_009831015.1 Picea engelmannii | reverse complement strand
AGGAGAAATGAATTTTTGAAGATGACAAAGTGAATTGTACATGTAGGCCCTGAAGATAATTAAAGAAAAGAATTACAAAATAAGAAAGTGTCAGGTCGGTCCTAATGTTAAAAGGAAGTGACATAAATGGTATAAATAAACATAATTATACATTCATTTTATACAAGTCGAATTTCAGAGTGAAGAAGAAGTAAAAGAAGGCCGGATTTCAAGGGAGGATGAAGTCTTTTGGTGATGTGTTCTAAGGTATGTTATTTTCAGGTCATCTTACCATTTTTGCTATAACTTTTTTTTCTAGAATGATTCAGATGGTGAAATCAATATGGTAGTGAGAAGACATATCAAGGTACCTCTGGTAAAAATTTCATCTCTTGATTCACTATAATTATGGATATACACTCTGTGGAATATAGGGTTTGTGACCAGTCCTGAAAATAGTCAAAAAACAGGTGTTCTGGGTAAAACAGTCATAACGTTTTCATACAGACTCCAAATGTAGTGGGACCACTTCCATTGGAAAGAGTACGGATTGTAGTTTCTTGTGTGCGAGATTCAGAATCATATGTTAAATATTGAGCACGGGGCATGCTGTACAAGTTGGGTCTTCTGAACAGACCAGAATTGAATAAAGTTTTATTATCTCTCATATATTCTTGGGTGGAAGGAAGGGGCAAGGATAGAGAGTTCAGATATCTCTTGATATTGGAGGATTGTATCTTCCTCTTGTATGTTTATCCCTCCCTTTACATTTGGAATCTGTAGCTACCTTTGGAAGTCATTACTTCCCTTGAACAAAAACTATTGATTATTTCTCATATATATTGTGCATGGTGTATTGTGGTATATTGGTGTAACTCTTATACTATTGTTCATTGCTCATTGGATATAATTGAATGGTTTAAGTATAAGTTGGAAAAGGTTTTTAAATTGTACTTGATACTGATTCACCCCCCTCTCAGTATCAACAATAGGATCAAGGGATAGAACCATAGACTAAATTTAAAAGGAACGAAAATTTAATAGGTAAGGCCCCGAGGGATTAACCTTTTTTCCATGAGACTTGGGGATGTGACTGAGGGCCAATATTTTCTCAAATGAGAAAGGTGGTTTTGTAACCCACTTTCAAAAACACGAGACAATATGGCAAGGAAACTTAGCACCATGGTGACCCACCATGGTTACTTTCTGAAATTCTCCTTGCTTCTAATGGTTGGGCCACTCCAAATGTGAATAGAGATCCTGTCGTCGATCTTCTCCTTTGGCACATGATCCAAAGACATAGATTTAATCTCTTGAATATAATTATTTGGGTGAATGATCAACAAGGATCATTGATCTAAATATTATCAATGATTGATGATATATTCATGTGTGCTTGTCATGTTCCTTTTTTATTTCTATCCAATGGTTCTATTGTTTTCGACCCCAGATATGACAATCAAAATCCAAAGTCTTGTAAAAACACAAGTTTACATTGCGCTCTTTTTTTGTGATCAAAACATCCACTCCACAGAGCATTCAATTTACTTTGGAGAGATTGCAAGGCCTATATAGAGACCTAATATTGAATTCAAATTTCACTCTTTTATTGATTTAAAATAAGAACTCGATAATATAATTTCTCTCATAGTTTCCACACAAAATCTCACACTCTACACCTATTTCTCTCCAACCTTTTTTACACTTACAAATTACAATTATATAGATTCAATACCCTTAGGTAGCTTAATTGGATAATCCCAACTATCACAATCAAATCCCCTAAGATCACTCATTATGTTCTAAAAGTATGTAACTGAATACACCTATTACAACCAAATCCAATCTAGATACCTTCTAGAGGCATCTTGAGTCAATTATTGAAACTAAAATGAAATTTAAGGGAACCAACCCCCTTTAGTAAATGGTTTGACCCTCTTAGGGCCATAATCAAGATTTCATTTGATGCTCCTGCATCACATTGTTTGGCCCAATTGACCTTCCATTGGGCCTTGTTTAAACATCACACACACACACACACACACACATGCATTAAGTCTAATATAAATATTGAAAGACATATTTTGTTATGTTGTGATGAACCATTGAGGCTCTTCTAAAAATTGAAGGAAACATCTTTTGATTTTCCCTAATGATCCATTCAGTCTCTTCAAAAGTTTGTTTTTCAATCTACCCAAATGAAACATCGAGGCTCTTTGAATGATTCATAGGAAACATATTTTGATTTACCCTGATGAAACATCAGGGCTATTTGAAAGATCATTTGTATATATTCCTCATTGAACCATTGGGGATTTTCAAAATATTCGAAGGAAACATCTTTTGATTTTCCTCAATGAACCATTGAGGCTCTTAGAAAGATTGAAAGGCAACGTATTTAAATTTTCCTTCATAAACCATTGGGATTTAAAAATGATAATATTTTGATCTTCACTAATGAACAATTGGGTATATTCAAAAGATTTGAAGGAAACATCTTTTGATTTTCCCCAATGAACCATTAGGGCTCTTCAAAATATCATCTTTCAAATTTACCTGATGAACCATTAGGGTATTCAAAAGATTTAAGGAAACCTATTTTTATTTTTCCCAATGAACTATCGGGGCTCTTCGGAATATTAAAAGAATAAATTTTGATTTTCCCTCATAGGTCATTAGGATGGAATTTGAAAAGGCATATTGACCTCAAAATTAATGCAATTCCAATGACCTCCTATGGAGGTAATACATTGAATTAAAAAAGAAGAAGGAATTGGGACCTATGAAAGACATTCCATACTAAGGAAATCCTTCAATTTGAATGAATATCCCTAAAAAACAAAGGGCATATCAACCTACCTTGAAGGAATCCTTATAAAAAATCCTAAGTTCACAGTGATCGTTATTCCCAAACCCATTCAAATAACACTTCAAATTTACTTATAGAAACCTATAGGCTTAGGCTTGAAGTGTCTATCACTTAAGATAACATTTGACCTATAAAGACACTATTAAGCATAGGTGAATCTATTGTATATGGTATTTATCCTTGAAATTCAGATAGTTCATGATATCAAATGCATAACCCAATTTCAAATGGATTAATAGGAATCCAAACACATTCACTCTCAGATTGTTCAAATTAAAAAGGCATACATCCTATCAATGTAAGAGCATGCACCGACATGAATTCCAATGTACAAAGTAATTCAAGATAGATAAACTCGAAGGCACTTGAAATTATAGAGGCTTGCAACCTTATAGTGCAACAATCATGCATATACATTCAACCATGAATTCAATTCATTCAAAGGGACAATAGCTTAACAACATAATTGTATATAAGGAATCATATCATAGATTGTAATACCTCGATTTTGAGTCCTTGGATTAATAATGTATTTTGTTTGTTGATGAAAGGTCAGGAGTGCTTGTAAAGTTAAAAGGTCAGAGAGGTTAGGGAATGCATTACTTTGAACATATTAATAATAAAATACATCATTGGCTACAAGAAAGACAAGGACAAGAGTTATTCCATGAGAGAGGGGGATGACAGTCTAAGCCTTTGTATTTTTATTCTAAAGGGAAGGGTCACGTGAGTCTCTTGGAGAGGCCACATTATGCCTTGAAAGTTTTATATAAACCCTGCATGTGGGTTGTTTGGGGGTTATCTCATTTTGGGTTATTATGCCATCTTGGGTGGTTACCTCAATTTGGAGGTTTCCTCATTTTTATTGTTTCTTAATTTTGTGTTGTTGATTTGTTTTGGCCACCTGATCTTGTTGATCATTTCTTTCCTTATTTCTCACTCTATATATTGTTGGATCATGTTGGCATTGATGCCAATGGTTTGATTATTTGGGAGATTGCTGGATCATATGTAAATGGTTTGGTTTGATTGATGTCATTGATTGATGTCAAGTAATTGATTGATATGATGCCCTTAATGAGAATGATATATGTCCAAGTGGAAACCAATCGATGCGAAGATGAATCATTAGTGTCTGATCATGGTTGATAATGTGCACAAATGGATGAACTCCAAAGTAGTCCCCTTATGGTGAAAGTCCTCACGGGAAGACGCTTTATGGAATGAGTTATCCTAGAAGAATGGTTGGAGGACCCATGCTTGTATGTGGAATAATGAGATGAATATCAATCAAGTTGTTGGTGAAACTATAATAGATGGATAGTGCTTGTCATGCCATTTCCGATGGTATGTGGAATGTCACATAACTCCTCACGGTTTGAGAGTTATGGTCTTATGAAGTTGGAGGACCCCCATATGAAGGCTTGAAGCCCCAAAAGGTCAAAGAAGTAAAAGTTCTTGAAAAGAAGAAATCATTATTTAAATGATAAAGTAAAGTGACAAAATCAAGATGGATTATTTAAATGATAAAGTATTGGAGAACTTTCTATTCATGGAAAGTGGTTAACCCTAAAATAAGGAAAATAGGTTAAGTGACCTAGAAATGGGTTAAGTAACCTAAAAATGGGTTAAGTGACCTAGAATATGAAGTATAAATAAGAAGATAGGATCTCTTGTAAAATACACATTTGGTAAGAATCCTTTTTGTGGATCAATAGAGAGCTTCTTGGTAATATCTTTTGGAGTATTGATGGAGAGCTTCTTGTGAGAGAATCTTATTGGTGTGGATCTCTTAAGCATGATTGAAGATCTATTTTGAGGAAGAGAGCGAGAGGAGGATCTCATGGACACATCAAAGTTTCAGCAATGTCGAAGATCTTGACAGAAAAAGTCTCGGAGTCACAAAAAACCCTATTTTCTGATGCCCACACGGGCTATCTGTGTATAGGGTGTGTGTACACGCAGGATGGCTGTGTATAGGGTGAGTGTACACACGGGCTGACTGTGTACAGGGAGCGTGGACTGAATAAAATCATGGAGATTTGTGTTTGAGATGGTGCCAAGCTCTTGGATGATGAGGCAGGTTCCAGATCTGTATTCTATGGCCTCAGATCTATCACTAAGACACTGGTATGGTTGCATTATTGTCTTGATAGATGCTATTGTTTGATATGTTGTGAATGCTTAGGGAATTCTTGGTATGGCTTCTATGATGTGGCTCAACTTGGTTGATTTGGTGGATGGAGTGAGCAACACTCTTGTGATTCAGTAGTGACATGATTGCTATGGTATACTAGTTGCTTATACATCATTGAGATAGCATTCATATTGATTTTTTGTGGAGCATGAAAAAGCTATTGGAGAGCTTGGATGTGTTGTGACTAGCTATGGGTCAATTTGGACAGTGGAAGACATAAGAGAAAGTGACTGCAGGTTGTAGAGGATCTAAGCATGTGAAGAAAAGCAAAACCCTAAGTGCTCGAGAGCATACAATTGTTACATTATACACTGGCCGCGTTCACGCGTGGGCTGTAGTGAGCCAGAGCGCGTGCACATGCGGGTTGCACTACTAATAGGTCGCATACCTATTGACAGATTGATATCTATTGAGGATTGTTTCCTCATGTCAGTTGGTGCTGAGAATGTAATCTGAGTCTTGCATATAGAGATGGTGCTCTTGTAGAGTTGTACTCTATTCAGTTGTTGCTGATAAACCCCAAGGATTTTAGTCCGTAATAAAAATAAAATTGTACATACATCTTGTGTTATTTGTGTCCATTGTGATGATGACTTGTTGATGATATATTGTTGATATGTGCCTACATATAACTAGTTATAAATGACAGCAATGGGGAATGAATAAATGTTGAATGATAATTGATGAGTTTTGTGCAAGAGGGAAGTTTTTGGAAAAAGATCCCCACACTCATTCACCCCCCCTCTAAGTGTGGTAGGTGTGTCCAACAATTGGTATCAGAGAGGGCCTTCTCTACAAGCCTTAACAAGCTTGAAGGAGATCCATAGACACACAAATGGATGATGAAGTTCCAATCCTTGATGAGGAAAACTATTCTACTTGGAGAATAGAGATGAGAGTGTATTTGAATACAATGGGAGCAGCTATTTGGACGGAAACCATCAGTGGATATGTTCTATTGAAGAACAAGTCAAAGTTTGCAGCTCAAAGGAAAGGAAAGAATAATGATGCATTGGCTCTCAAGACCATGCTTAGTGGACTCTCAAGCCCTATCAAAGAGAGCATGGGACAATGCACTTCCGCCAAGGATATATGGCTAAAGCTAGAGGAGACATATCAAAGCAAGGAAGAGGAAGAAGAAATTGAAGACCACTCCATCAAGATCATCAAAGTTAAAGCATCATCAAAAACTCTTGAATGCATTATTTCTAAATGCGATTTTGAAAACATTTCAAGTGAATATAAAGAATCAAGTGATGATAGCACAAAGGAAGATCTTGAAGACATTTCCAATGAAGGCAAAGAAGTATGTGTTGATGTTGGCAAAAAGGAAGATCATGAGGATATTTCAAATGAAGGTAAAGAATACTCTAAAGCCCTTGAATGAAATGATGATGATGATGATTTTTTCTCTTCAAGTGAAGAATAAGATGTAGATATAGTTTGTGTAAAGTTTGATGGTATTTATCCCATGAAAAGAATAGAAGGAAATCTATTAAAACTTCAAAAGGAAATCGAAGAGGGTTTATATATGTATAGGAGTGATCATTTTTATACACACCATAACTATCTTTTGGATAACACTAAGAAGTTTCTTAGGAGGAGTCAAAGGCACATATTGGAGTTAAAGGGAATGCTCAAAGAACAAGAAGAGAGTTATAAATTAGAAGAAAAGGAAGAAGAGATCACAAGACTAAAGAATGGAAAAGAAGACATGAATATAAATGATGAGATTAGTAAAAGTTTTGAAACTATTGTCCATCTCAAGACCCAAATTGAAGAAGAAAAAATAATAGAGGAACTATTGAAGATTCAAATAAATGAAAAGGAAGATTCATGTTGCAAATTAGAAGCTGAAATTGTTGACCTTAGAAAGAAGGTGGAAAAGTCAAACAAATTCTTGAATAGCTCAAGAATTTTGGATGAGATCTTGGAAAGTCAAAGACCATCATGTGATAAATCAGGTCTTGGATACAAAGGAGAAGATACACATGCTGAAGCAAGCACCTCAAAGAAGCATGAGGTAGGTCCATCAAAGAAAGAAGACAATGTTGCAAAACAACCATCTACACAAGGCAAAGAAAATTTCAAAAGAACAAAGCAAGGAAGAAATCAAGAAGACATTTTTGGGACACCAAAGAAAAGGTATGAAAGTATTTTTCATGGGCATTGTTATTCATGTAATGAATATGGTCACAAATCTTTTGAATGTAGATCTTATGAAAGGAGATATAATGGAAGATTCTATAACACCACAAGATGTTGGAGATGTGATCAAGTAGGACATATTGCTACTCACTATAACTCTATGAGATGGTACAGCTGTAGTGGATTTGGCCACAAATCCCAGAAGTGCTGGAACACAAGAAGAAAGTCCATGATGAGGACTTCACATAGCATGGCTAGAGGAAAGAATCAAGTAAGAAAGGGAGACATATTTGAAAAGATGGATACTCAGAGCTCAAGTTCTAAAGAGAAGGGTCATCTACAGAAGTCGGTGAAGAAGACAGAGTAGACAGATCAGAATGAAATATTGAAGGGAAGTTCAAATGTGTCATTTACTAAGGCACACACAGGTAACAGTGGTGACAATCACATGTATATGTGTTCTGACCTTGAATAGATCACATACACACGCGCTTAGTTGTGCAACAGGCTGCGTGTCTATTGTAAAGCCTTGGGAAAAAGGAAATGCACATGACTTGGAGTTTGATGTGATGGTATAACTCTGTACTGTAGAGTCTAACATTGTTTATTGCAGGTTCTGACATTGTTTGCTGCAGGTTTTCATGGTTCTAAGTGAAATCTTGCAAGGTTATGATATAAAATAAATCTTGGGTGCATGGCACTAACCCATGAGTATGGTTTGATGCTGATCTATTGGAGTACATGGCTGGTACTTTTTGAAGTTTCATTGATATATCTTATGATGTATTATTGGAAGCATATGGTATTGTTGGATATCATGGTGCATGCATTTTTCATGTGGATGGGCTACACATGGAGACATGTAGTTGATAGTCATGGTGTACATCATTGGGGAGTCTTAGCTTATTGACGCATGGTTGATATACTTGCTTGTTGCAAGTAATGATGTATGATGGTACACTCATGGATGGTATTTGTTTAGCATATTGATAGATGCACATTGTTTGGCATGTTGGTAGATGCACATGTCGGCATATGGTGGATACATTTCATGGATAATATATTTTGGCACATTGTTGATGTACATGGGTGTTTTGCACGGTGGGCACATTTTGGTACATGATGTACTTGGTGGATATATTGTTCATGATTCTCTATTTCATTGATGACATATATTTTGTTTCATGATGTAGGTATTGCACAAGTTTGATGCATGAACAGGTCCAAGGATCTTCATATGATAGCATATTGTTCATCTTGCTAAGAATATAGGGGGAGACATACCCTTAGGGGGAGTCATTCTTCTTCCCATGATTCTAGGAGGAGATATTTATCAAATACATACCTAAAAAAGAGACCAATATTTGAAGAAAGAGCACATAAGCATAATTCCAGGGGGAGCGATGGTCACAGGGGGAGTATGTTCAATGTATTTTCAACATTACTTCAGATTGATATCCCTTGTTCAAAAGGGGAGAGATTATACAGCGGCAACAAGACAGGGGGAGCAGCCCCAAGAGGAGAATGACCCTTTTCCATTGATGTCAAAGGGGGAGAGATAATCACATTGATGTATTCTCATGGTGAGATCACACAATGGTATAATAAAAAAGATAATTACATTGATGTGATTGATGTTGATTGATGGGGAGAGATTGATGTGGAGAGATAGTCACATTGACTATTGATGTAGAGCATGCCTTGTCTACATGTTTGTTAGTTGTGGAGCCTGATTATCTTCCTAATTCAGAGGTCCTTGCTTTCAGCCATGTTTATACCCCATGAAGTATTTACACCCCAGAAGTATGTACACTCTTCCACGTGGGGGAGTGCAGAGGGGGGGTACCCCCTCTGCGGGGTCTGGGGGGCCTATCCCCCCGACTGGGGGTAAGCGGGCCCCCAGCGGGGGTTCGGGGGCGAAGCCCCCAAAGAAAAAATTGCCTTGTAAAAGTATTTGTAATTTCATTGTAAATCTGGACCGTTCATTATAAGGTCACAGATCTAACAGTAGAGATTATGTTAGGGTTTTTTGCCCTAGAAGGCAACCCTCTTTTATGAGGGAAATGTATTGCGACTATGGATGATGGTGAATATTATATTCTGAGAGAGGAGACTGTGAGAGAAAGAAGAGGAAGTTACAATGGGTTTTGTTGTAGGTTGTATCCCTTCATTTGTTGGATAATAATAAAGGAAGGACCTGGCAATTTCTCTGGTGGACGTAGCCCACACTGGGTGAACCACGTAAATCTGTGTCTTTCTTGTATTGTGTGTCTTCTGTGTTTTGTTTCTGCATTTGTTTTATTTTATTGCTCCGCGGTCTTGTTTTCTAACAATGTTGACATCAATATTGGTAATTGGAGTTGACATCAATGTTGGTATTGCCATCAATGCCAAAGGGGGATATTGTTGGATCATGTTGTCATTGATGCCAATGGTTTGATTATTTGGGAGATTGCTGGATCATATGTAAATGGTTTGGTTTGATTGATGTCATTGATTGATGTCAAGTAATTGATTGATATGATGCCCTTAATGAGAATAATATATGTCCAAGTGGAAACCAATCAATGCAAAGATGAATCATTAGTGTCTAATCATGGTTGATAAAGTGCACAAATGGATGAAATCCAAAGTAGTCCCCTTATGGTGAAAGCCCTCACGGGAAGACGCTTTATGGAATGAGTTATCCTAGAAGAATGGTTGGAGGACCCATGCTTGTATGTGGAATAATGAGATGAAGATCAATGAAGTTGTTGGTGAAACTATCCTAGATGGATAGTGCTTGTCATTCCATTTCCGATGTTATGTGGAATGTCACATAACTACTCACGGTTTGAGAGTTATGGTCTTATGAAGTTGGAGGACCCCCATATGAAGGCTTGAAGCCCCAAAAGGTCAAAGAAGTAAAAGTTCTTGAAAAGAAGAAATCATTATTTAAATGATAAAGTAAAGTGAAAAAATCAAGATGGATTATTTAAATAGTAAAGTAAAGTGACGAAATCAAGATGGATTATTTAAATGATAAAGTATTGGAGAACTTTCTATTCATGGAAAGTGGTTAAACCTAAAATAAGGAAAATAGGTTAAGTGACCTAGAAATGGGTTAAGTAACCTAAAAATGGGTTAAGTGACCTAGAAGATGAAAGTATAAATAAGAAGCTAGGATCTCTTGTAAAATACACATTTGGTAAGAATCCCTTTTGTGGATCAATGGAGAGCTTCTTGGTAATATATTTTGGAGTATTGATGGAGAGATTCTTGTGAGAGAATCTTATTGTTGTGGATCTCTTGAGCATGACTGAAGATCTATTATGAGGAAGAGAGCGAGAGGAGGATCTCACGGACGCATCAAAGTTTCAGCAATGTCAGAGATCTCGACGGCAAAAGTCTCGGAGTCACAGAAAACCCTATTTTCTTATGCCCATGCGGGTTGTCTGTGTATAGGGTGAGTGTGCATGTGGACTGGCTATGTATAGAGTGAGTGTACATGCAAGATGAGTGTGTACAGGGAGCGTGGACTGAATAAAATCATGGAGATTTTTGTTTGCGCTGGTGCCAAGCTCTTGGATAATGAGACAGGTTCTAGATTTGCATTCTATGGCCTCAGATCTATCACTATGACACTGGTATGGTTGCATAATTGTCTTGATAGATGCTATTGTTTGATATGTTGTGAATGCTTAGGGAATTCTTGGTATGGCTTCTATGATGTGGCTCAACTTGGTTGATTTGGTGGATGGATTGAGCAACACTCTTGTGATTCAGTAGTGACGTGATTGCTATGGTATACTAGTTTTTTATACATGATTGAGATAACATTCATATTGATTTGTTGTGGAGCATGAGAAAGCTATTGGAGAGATTGGATGTGTTGTGACTGGATATGGGTCAGTTCGGACAGTGGAAGATAGAAGAGAAAGTGTCTGCGGGTTGCAGAGGATCTGAGCATGTGAAGCAAAGCAAAACCCTAAGTGCTCGAACGAATACACTTGTTACATTATACACTGGCCGCGTTCACATGCGGGCTATAGTGAGCTAGAGCGCATGCACACATGGGCTGCACTACTGACAAGTCACGTACCTGTTGATAGATTGATATCTATTGAGGATTGTTGCCTCATCTCAGTTGGTGCCGAGAATGTAAGATGAGTCTTGCATATAGAGCTGGTGCTCTTGTAGAGTTGTACTCTATTCAGTTGTTGCTGATAAACCCCAAGGATTGTAGTTCGTAATAAAAAGAAAATTGTACATACATCTTGTGTTCTTTGTCTCCATTGTGATGATGACTTGTTGATAATATATTGTTGATATATGTTGTTGATATGTGCCTACATCTAACTGGTTATAAATGACAGTAATGTTTAATGAATAAATGTTGAATGCTAATTGATGAGTTTTTGTGCAAGAGGGAAGTTTTGAGAAAAAGAGCCCCACACTCATTCACCCCCCCTCTAAGTGTGGTAAGTGTGTCCAACATATATGGTTTTGGGAATGGGGAAATGAGTTGATAGAGGTAGTGATCCATGGATGGTGGTTGTAGGAACTACTAATGCACCAACAAATAATCGATGTTAGTGTGGATGAGATTGTTGTCAATAATTCCAAGACTGTATACAATTGAGAATCTTGGAAGTTTCTATCACTGAGATTTTTTGAGCAATAGCACTGGAGCCATGGAAAGATGTGTACATCCTGAGGAATTAATTCACAGTGAAGGGGGTTCTTGCTCGTGGATTGTGAAGGCTAATGGGAAAGAGAGATGGTAAACTTGGATTTCTTTATGGTTGAGAAACTGTGAGAGTTGATTTTCAAGATTGGTTGGGAAAACTAGAGTTAGCCTAGGGCCCATCCTTGTAGATTCATAGCCTTGGCTCAAGGGTGACCTACTGTTGAGATATAGAAAAATAGTGTCTAAGGTTGGGTGGAACATTTGACATCTGCAACCAGTTAGTGAAAACATATTTTAAAAGATAAGTCTCTCTGTGATTTTATTTCTTTGTGTATTCTATTTATCTCTATGATATGTTTATGACATGTTAGTTGTTATTAATTGGTGTGCATTACCAGTTATGTAAGTTATTTTTAAATCATGCATGCTTCTTGTTATTGAATTTACATTATTATGTTCCTTATTTTGTAAGAAAGGTATCAAAATTTAGAAATCATCTTAGGAAGGTGAGTTTTAGAGGCACTTAGGGTAGTGGGTTGTATTACAGATTGGTATCAGAGCTCTATTGAAACACTTGGAATTCATGGGTTGAATACAAGTTCAAGATCATCTTCCAAACATAGGCCAAGTCGATGAGTGCTTGGGCGACCGAATTTTTTCTTGAAAAACCAAGGAAATTTTCTTGAATTTGGAAATTTTAAAAATCTTTCACAGAGTGACATCAATGTGATGAGGATCCACGTGCTGGGGTGACTTGATGAACAATGTGTAGCCATTTTGGAAATTTTCCAGTGGAAACACCATGGTGATGGGTCGTGGTGGTAGAAACTATGGTAGTGGGGGATTTGGGGATATGGAGATCCAAGAATTCTTCATAAGGGACTTTATTGAAAATGTTGGATCCATATGTGGAACCTTGAATGCACAGAACCATCACCATAGTGTACGATTCAACAAACCATGGTGGAAGGCCTTGGAGAGGAAGATTGGATGGTAGAACTGGGAGGAAGAAATCTAACTATCCAAAAATATGGAGATCCAAAATTCCTAATAAATAGACTTTTGCAAAAATTCAGATGTTAGATACCTTGTGCCCTTGAAGTTGAAAAATGGAACCTTGAAGAAAAACCCTTAATCATTTAGAGATCCGAGACATCCAAGAAAAACCTTTCGCATGTAGTTAGTGGGAGGCTGGATCTAGATGAAGGAACCTTGACCTGTGGAACATTCACCATTCGGGTAGTGGTAAATCCAGGGATCCAGGATTTTGGAAAAGCCTAGATTCAGATTCCATCAATAACTAGTAGTAAATTGATGGTAAAGTTTGATGTAAATTAACCGAAATTGCATAATGATTGTAATTTGGGGAAGAAAAGGGCATTTTTAGAAGGCCATAACTTTCATCTCAAAGATCATATTGAGTCATGGGAATAGTCATTGGAAATATGATTGAGAGGATAATAACTTGGAACTATTAGAATTTGGATAATTGTGATATTATTATTCATAAAATGAGAAGAAGAAGAATCACCTATAGCTTTAATTGACAAATTTCTTTTGTATAATATGCCCAACTCTAACAAAATTCTTTCTTGCACATTTTTTAGAATTAATGGATATAAGCATATCAATTCAAGCCAGGATTGTAGATTTGAGACATGGAGGATGGAGAGGGAGCCTTTAGTCATGAGAGAGAATCAAAAGGCCAACATATCAGTGTTGGTAATGAAGAGACATAATATAATGGAGACAAGAGTATAGTGTGTTGGGGATTGGGTGTAACTTGATACAAAAAAAACAACAAAACAATAGATAATAGAAGAGAAATAATTTTTCAAAGATAGAAGGTGGTGTCTAAAGACATTGTTACAACACTTAAGCATATCACTTTATGATCAGAATATCAAAATTCATATTGGAAATCTTGTATGAAACAAATATATCGCCATGATGATAATGACCCATCGGTTCTACTATTTATAGCTACAAGACCTAACCAACTTCTTTGAAATCGGGAGGATCTTTTCCAGATATAACTATTGGTGGTTATAGTTGACTCCATCAAATCCACGCTATATATTTGGATCGATAAGGATGCTCAAAACAAGTATCCATGTGTCCAAATCATATTTGATTGCTCAACCCTTCAATCCATCAATTGTCTGTCTTTGAATGCTAGTCAATTGTTTGAATGAGAGGCTTGTCGAGTATTTGACCGAGTATTGTAGAGATTTGGTTGATCACCTGACCAACTGTTTCTAGATGTAGGTGAATTTACCGACTGAATAATTCTAGGGTAATTATTATGAACCATAATAACTTGATGTTACAACACCCCCCACCCCCATCATCACATGACTTTGGAGATTTAGGAGTTGAAATTACATCAGTAGGACACCCCCATAATTGCATCTTCTTGAAGCCCAAACATCATATAGATCTTGATAAATCTAAATTTAGATAAAATATTTGTGAATATGAGCATGGAGCTCAATATGATTCATGTTATTATGGGAAACATGGTTTTCAACAAATTTTATGACACTATGATTTTTACAGTAGATTGTAGTTGAGGTATGAATAGGAAAGAAAAATTCACCCAGATGTTGGTAGATCCAAACTACCTCTATACCTTCATGAATGACACCATGATATTCTTCTTATGTAGTCGACAAGGAGGATGATTTTTTTTCCTTACACGACCAAAAATATGGTCCAATGCTAAATAAAAACACATAGCTAGAAGCATATTTTCGATCATCACTGTCGCCAACCTAAACGAAGTCGGTGAAGCCGGCTAGAAAATCTAAACTTCGATAATACTCGATACCAAAATGAGTGGTACCCTTGAGATAGAGGACATTTCATTTAACTACTTTCTAGTGAATTTCTCTGGGGTCTTGCATAAATTGAGAAACCATAGTAATATTAAATGAAATGTTAGTTCGACTGTGAGTAAGATAAATGAGACTGTCGACCAATTGTTAATAGAGTGTAGCATCGACTTTGGGAGTCTAACATTTTTTATTTATATTTACTCCAAATTGAAAAGGAGTAGCATAGGGATTATAATATTCAATCTTAAAACATGTCAAAATATCCATTACATATTTATATTTAGAAATTAAAAAAACATCACATAGTGGTAATACTTGAAGACCAGAGAATAATGCAGAGTACCAAGATCTGTCATGTCAAAGTAGTCAACGAGTTGTTTCTTCAATATAAGAATGATATCGACATTATTTCCAATGATGACAAGGTTATTGACATATACAACAACAATTAAAGTGTTTCCATTAGTATGGAGTACATTTAAGATGTGATCAGATTCACAATGTTTGAAACCAAGTTGAAGAAAGAAATTTTCGATCTTAGCATACCAAGCTCTAGGAGATTTCTTCAAACCATAGAGAGGCTTCTTGAGTCAACAAACTAGGTTAGGATCTGTCACAAAATAATGAGGCTATTCCATGAAAATTTATTCATACAGTTCATTATTAATAAATGCACTCTTCACATCCATCTTATCGATTTTCCGTCCAAATCAAACAAAAAAGAGAAAGAATCAATCAAACATAGTTAATCTTTGCAACAAGGGAAAATGTCTCAGTGTAGTCGATGCCTTATTTTTGAGAAAATACCTTCACAACCAAGCAATATTTATGATGCTCAAAAACACCTTCATAGGTAAATTTGGTCCTGTAGACCCATTGAAACTTCACAATATTATTTCCTTTTGGTTGAGGAACTAATTCCCAAGTGTGATTCTTTGACAAAGAATCTAATTTTTCCTTCATATCTTGTTCCCATTCAGGTTGACCTTGGGCATCTGAGTAGGTAATAGAATAAGAAGTTTCAAGTAAATGAGTGATCAATGCAACACTGACATGTTGCTTTTGACTTTGAGTTTATCATCTGGAGGAAATATCACTAACATCAGGTCCAACAGCTGCAAGGGTCTTGGTAGAACATCTGGTTAAAAAATATATAGGTGTATTGTTGTTCACT
Source organism: Picea engelmannii (assembly GCA_009831015.1). NCBI lineage: Eukaryota > Viridiplantae > Streptophyta > Pinopsida > Pinales > Pinaceae > Picea > Picea engelmannii. The sequence goes on along the minus strand of ML787450.1, from coordinate 682,923 downwards.
GCATAACGTCGATAAGAAGTTGGAACAATTTCAGTCGACATAGAGGGTGGACTAGGAAAAACATATATCAAAAGACTAATTGAATTGAAGGTTGATGGTATAGTCTAAATAGGAACAGAGTTTGATTTTCCAATCGAGGAACTGCAAAATGGAAAAAGAGAACTAGATTCAGAAAAAAAATCAAAGTGATCATCCTATAACAATTCAGAGGAGGCATTCAACAACTTGATGCTATGAGACTTATGATAAAATCATACATTTCATCTAATAATGATTTGTTGTTTAATAGGATAAAACAATAGATAAGATTTAGAATCTTCAAAGTATCCCATCATGATGCAAGGATGTCTCTTTGCATCCAACTTCTTTCTGCAATCATTAGAAATGTGATCCCAAGAAACAAATCCAAACACACAGAGGTGGTTGACTGAGGGATTCTTTCCACACCACCATTTAAATGGAGTCACCAAAGGAACAAATCGAGTTGGGATGCGATTGATAAGATAGTTTTCATAGTAGAAAATTTTATCCCAGAAGTGAGGAGGAAAAAAATTGTCTTGCAAAAGACATCTATCCAGTTCAACTAATGTCTAATTCTTTCATTCTATAATGCCATTCTGCTAAGGTGTATGAGGAACTAATAAATACCAACAAATACCAGATAGAAACCAGGTTTTCTTCAAAAAGTTCAATTTACATGCTCACCATCAATGTTTGATCTTAGGCACTTGATGGGTCGGCCACATTGATTTTCAGCAAAAGCTCTAAATTATTTGAAATTTTTAGAGACAAGATTCTTGTTCTTTAGAACACAAACCCAAGTGAAATGAGAGAGATCGTCAATGAAAGTCAAAATTGTAGATTTCAATATTGTATAATTACTTACTACAAACAAATTCTTAATAAAAAAAAAAAAAGATACAATGGGACATACACACACATTACACAAATATTTTACCCTAAAAACCCAAACCGGGAAAACCAACAACATGTTTAGAGTCACAACTCTAATATTTTATTCATCATCTATATTCATTATTTGAAATTATATATATATATATATATATATATTATCCCATGAAATCCAAATCCCCTAATCCATTGAATCATATTAGTAAACAACCTTAATTCCTTAACGAGAATTAGAAAACTATCGATGAAAAACATGTGCTGAAAAACTGCTAAAAACAGACACAAAAATTGTCAAAAAAATTTTCGGGGGCTTCACCCTCCTATGACCCCCTTGCATGCTTGGGGAAATGTAGACACTAGGTTTGGTCTTGAAAATAATATAACACATACCCAACATTATCCCACTTGTTGTTTTCTTTACATATAGGGGGTTACATGATTACATAGTCAACAATCTAGGAAATTAATTCCCATTGTTTCTCTACACCAGGAGAACTTCTCATTGCTCACAAACTTTTCTAATGAATCTGCAACATTATTCAAAGTGCCCACCTTCATAAAAAAAACCTTCTTGTCTTTGACTGGGTCTCTCAAAAATTTATATTGGACATCAATATTCTTTGTCTTTGAATGAGCGAGGTTCTTCACCAGGAACATTGCACTCTGATTGTCACAAGATATCCTTACAGTTTGTTGTACCAACCCAATACTTGAACACAATCTTATTAACCATCCTGCTTCCTTTCTTGCATGAGTGGATGCCATTTATTTAGCTTATATAGTTTGGTCATGCAAATAATATAACACATACCCAACAAAAATATACCTTGCACCTACTAGGGAAGGTAGATTAATGCAACATAGAACACTGTGAAGAAAATTCAATAGGTTATGTGCTTTCCTCTCCTTTCTAGAGTCAAAGGTTCCTTGATGATGCTTTCCAAGGACACATCCCTTATAGAATATATTAGGGGGGGGAACTTTAGGTAAAACAAAAACCATTTTGTAAGTTTCCATCGATTGCATACTTCAAAAATTCAGGTGTCTGAGTCATTCATGCTAAGTTCAAATTCATTTTTTAGTGTGAATAACAAGACTGGTCAGTTCAGATTCAGGGTGAGTCATGCCACAAAATTTATACAAACTTTCCTTCCAATCGAGAAACCATCCAATGAAAATCGACTGATCCTTCCTCAAATCTCGAACAAAGAATTGATCTAGCCAAAATAACACAATCTTACCTGTCTCTGTTAACTGAGAAATAGACAACAAATTGACACTGAGCTTTGATACATGATAAATGTCGAATATTATCCCATGTTGATATGAAACACCACCCTGACCAACAATATCGAGAGAAAAATAATCGACAACATAAATATTCCTCTTCTTATCTTCATTTAAGGAGGTGAACAAGGAAGCATCCTTAGTAATATGATGAGTGCACCTAGATTCAACTACCCATTCACTTTGCATAGAATGAGACACCAAGGCTTGAGAAGTCCTGAATTGGAAGGTGAAATTATTGTTAGGTCGTTGAAAAATGAACATGTCTCCTTCAAGGCATTTAACCTTCTCCTCTAAATCCTCTTTGTTATAGAAAACCTTCTCCACATGTCCATTATTTCCATAGAACTGACATGTCTTCTTCTTTCAACTTTGATGAGGTGCATTTGTCTTCTCTTTAGGTTTTTGGTCAAGGCATCCAAGTCTCTGTGTATGGGTATCAAAGCGAACTCTTTCTTTTTTACTTAACTTTCCCTTTCCCTTGAGCAAGTGGGCTTGATGTTTACCACAAAGATTTCCTTTGTCAAGAAATATATGGCAATCAGTGATCAAAAGATCAAAGAAATCTTCAAACATGTAATCCTTACCATATTCCTTGCATGCCTACCCATTGGTGTGAAAATTTGAAACAAACACATCGAATGGTGTTCTCAATTTCATTAGGACCATCTCGATGAATTTTCTTTCTTTATTCTGATAATTCTTTCCACATTCACCCAATTTAATCTATAATTCCTTCACATGCACCAAATAGTCCTCTATTATGTCAAAATAATGATGATCAAGAGAGATCAAACTCTTTCTCCAATTGCATGATGTGGCTTTCGTCGACTCGGTTGAACAACAAATTCAAATTCTTCCAAAACTAATGAGGGAGGTCGATACCACTGATATGAAAACAAATCTCCCATGAGATATAGGTCGTGATGACCCCTGCACCCTCATCCTTCTTTTCATTAACAACAAACTTTTCCTAATCATCTGTTGGATTTGGAATCACAATCTTTGTATACTGCCATAGTCCTTTACTCTTCAGTAGGGTTTCGTTGTCTGGTTCCCATACTATATCATTTGATTCATTCATAATTATGGGATCAATCTTTTAAGCCATATTCAATATCTAGACAGATCATATATGTTTCCACAAGTCACATCACCGACCCAGAGTCAATCACATCACATATCAAACTCAACAAGAGTTGTAGAAAACATGTGAGGTTTCAAACCACCGACTTTGATACCATGTTTGGGATTGGGTGTAACCTGATATGAAATAGACAAACAAAATTGTAGATAATCAAAGAGAAATAATTTTTTGAAGACATAAGGTGGTGTCTAAATACATTGTTACAACACTTAAGAATAGCATATTGTAATCAGAACATCATAATGCATAATGTAAATCTTGTATGCAACAAATATATCGCCATAATGATAATGAACCATTAGGTTTTCTATTTATATCTTCAAGTTCTAACTAAATTCCTTGAAATTGGTAGTATCTTTCCCACATATAATCATTGGTAGTTAGAGTTGTCTCCTTCAAATATGCACTATCTAATTGGATTGATAAGGATGCTCGACCCGTGTTATAAGGAAAATCTCTCTATTGCATGGGGTAAACCACAACGGATGGAATGACACATAGAAATCAACTATAATCCCAAGTATGCTATATAAATGAAATGCTAACAAGACAAAGTCGAGAGCCTACCTCGTTCGGATGTTCAATGAAGATAATCGTTGAGTACACAAATCAAATATTTATACCTGCAATTTGTCCTCAACAACCAAGATATGCAAGCATATGGTGATAATATATAATGTTAGCATATATATTAGCATAATCCATTACCATACATGAGAAATGTGCCCATGGAATAATAATTCAAATATTTGCAAGATATCAATTGGACGAGAAAAGAGTATTTCTATTAAAATAATCAACAGAAGTATATATGTGATAAAATTATGTAAAGACACATATTGAAACTAAGAAACTAAGTTCCTCCAGTTGGGCCTCCAGCACTTCAATCCTCCACCAAAGGAAATCTCATATAAAGGAGTCAATGAGGTTCTCCATCACAAAGAAGGAAGAGCTTGGGGGATGAACAAGGAGTTCAGACTTTCAAGGACAAAGGGATGTAGACTCAATATGAAGTGAAATTTATCGAGAGTGTCTTTGCTCTCAAAGTTGAATTGTTGAATCTCCCAAGGCTTGGATATGTCTCAATTTATAGCCTTCAAATGGAACTAAAGGGTCGATTCAATGTGTTTTTAGTATACAAAAGGTCAAAGATCATGGATCTCGTGATATGACATGGAAACCCAACATTGTTTTTTAATTTTGAGGACCATACCCGATGTACATAAGCTGTAGTGGAAAAACCTACGTGTACGCTTTATTTCTAACTGATAGGGTGAATATATGTGGAAAGCTGTGCTTTTTTGGCTCTAGAAGGTACAAAAGGGGACTTCAAGTCTGAATAAGGAAATGGAAAGGTCATCCAAGTAAGTTGCATGGAGTGAGGAAAAATTTGTTGTAACAGATGCCCCCTATGTGTGAGTTCAGAGGAGTATCTACGATGGTTGAAATATATTAAAATTCCCAAAAGTGGAGTAATGGAGACTCAGTTGGAAGTGCTAGTTACCCATGAGAATATTACAATTCATAATGACTTTGTACACATGGATGCCAATATGAATTACACTGCATATCCATGTAGAAATATATCAAATAGTTGTAATGGCCATGATTAGGCAATACAAAATGGATATATGCCATAGGTTGTCATAGTCACAAACAAGGCACATTGGAATCTAGTCTCAAAATCAATCTGAAGATATTCATATACAATGGAGTACAATATTATCTCCCATGATCACTAAAGTCATATAGGTATTGTTCCAATGAAAGACAACAACATATTAGGAATGTTGCTACTGTAAGTTGGAGGTCTTCTACACTATCCGTCGAAGGTGCAAGTCTACATCAAGTGAATAGAGGAGTTGAGGTCAAACACAATGAGACTTTGTTTGATTACCAATCATTAAGGTATACCATTAACAAATGTAGGACAACCTACCGATAATGAAAGTAGGTATCAAGGCAATGAGTACATTCTACAAGTGTGAATAAGGGTATTGAGGTCAAACACTTGAAGAATCCATTGATCAAGAGACATTGATGTATTCCCTATTATCAATGGTGGGAGAACTTGCCATTGATGACTGCAAGATTCTAGTTACTCATAATACTCTAGGTCTCATTTCCATAATAGATGAGATAAATTCGATGGAAGGAGACCCACTTAAAGGAGAGAATTAGGGAATCTCTCATTAGTCAGCACGAGGTACAAAGAAATAGTTTGATGATTAGGATGAAATCAGACGAATAGGATGTTCTTTAACCAATGATCTTGTGCATCTCCCGCATGAACCAACTACAAGTAGTGCATGAAAGAGACCCTATGAATAACATCCAATAAGGAAGACTGCCAAAAAAGGTGAGGAAACCACCAATAAGACTATTGGAATGAAAGACACTACAGGAATGGCAATGTGTGAATATATTTCTTATCATCTAACACAAGGGAAACCCTTCATTCAACGACCAATGACGCGATGTCAACTGTTGGATTCAAGGTTGCCTACCAATAATGAAAGTAGGACTAGGGTGCATGGTAGGACTACAACTTCATGTGACTCTGAGATAAACTAAGGGTATGGCCAACATGCAAAGTCAAGAGTTTTGAGAAATGGTCGACACAGGATTGTAGACTTCCTTTGAACAAGAGAATGAGACCTATGGATAACTCATCTAGTATAGACTTGATGATAAAACTTTGTGATGTATGAGGCATCAACAAACTCTCCAAAGGGACTGGAAGAATAACCAGTCGAAGCATTAAACTATATGTAATGAGCTTAGCTTCCTAAGGTCATGCTACACCCAAAATTTGGATGACAATGGAATCAAAAGTTTGTGCTTTATTCAAAGGTGACACGACTACTACCAATATGAGATAATATTATTTTCCCACCTTTAATTTTTTGTTTTTTCATAGGCAAAGAAATGTTATGATACATGAGAGGAAATGAGTGTCGCGAGTAAGCAACTAGTTCCAAATAGTGGAACATACCTATGCTCAATGCAAGGAAGTGCATGTGGGGCATGGATACTCAAGGGAATGTTTCCTCTTAGGGCACAGGGTGTCAAGCTGTAAAGGATATATAAAAGGCTCTGCTTGGAAAGTGATGCAAATTGTTGAGGTAAGAGGATTATAAAGAGAAAGAGAGAATAAAAAATAGGCTCAATACTGCAAGTAGGATGATGGAATTTGATTACAACTTAACTCCAAAGAATGCCCTTTTTCGTAGATTTAGTCCCCTGGGACCGAAAAAGTATAAAATAATACCCAGGAGAACTCTTCTAGCCAATGGTGACTATAGTATTCCTTTTTCGTAAGTAGTCTACTTGGTTCATAAAAGGGTTAAACTTACAACAAAGATATGTCCTTTCAAATCCATTTAACGAGTGAAAGAGACAAGTTCACTCGACAACCTTTTTAATTTTTTAGAGAGTTAGGAAAGAGCTTAACCAAGACTTGGGGGGAGTTTGATAGGTAACGATCAAAATGATTGTGAGTAAGAATATGTGTTTCGAAAGAAAAGTCATATTGAAACTATAAGGAACTCCCGTTCCTATGGAATAACTTCTGCAAGGGTACCAAATAACACAAATGTTATAACTAGGGAAACCATATTTGGTAAGCCTCTACCACTTGATAACGACACTTCTAGTAGTAGTATGAAGGTTTTGTGTCACTAATAAATGGGCTTGTACCTAGGGTGTATGGATCACAGTCATGGGAAGATGAAATAGTGAAAGATGGAGTGAAAACCTATCCTATATGTCGGTGAAAGAATATACTTTCCGAAGGCATGAACGTGCAACCCTAGACAAAACCACCAAAAAACAATTCTTTCCATTGCACTGTTAGTCCATAAGGTAAAAAATTAGCACAAACTATATGAAGTGGTTAAAAAAATTCTACTAATAGTAAAAATAGACCATTTTACCATACCATTTGAGTTTTTTCACCCACCTAGTGCATTTTAGGCCATTTTTCCCACAATCTTCAAGTGTCGATTGTGGGAGCTACGATCAACAGAATCAACAACCATTTGAACCAAGCAAGTGACCATCCCATCTACTTCAATTTCAATGGTTTAAATTTCAATTTTAGGCTCCATTGTTTTAGTATTACAGGGCGTAATATGGAAATTAGGGCGTACGCAGGTGACAATTCATCAGGTCGCGTATGTGACCCCATATACGTGGGAAAATGGAATCAAGTACACGTATATTGATCCCTATATGTGATTGTTACCAAGTTATCCTACGTGAAAGTCCATGAACACATTTTTGAAAGGTTTTAACTAAAGAAATGGCATCTCCTTTGTAGGATGGTGATTGAATGGAGGGAGAGGGAGCATGAAGAGATAGATGCAACAATGGGAAGGGATGAAAGGGCCCAACAAGCTTTAAAAATATGTGGCCTTTATAAATTTTTATCTCTCAAGGGAATGAGGGCTCTGGTGAGGTTACTCTAGCTGTTAGTAAACTATTGGGATCGAGAGATAGAGTCCTTCAACCTCGATGGGAAACCATTGAGGATTGAAGTGGATGATATACACTTCATCACAAGATTGTCTCACCAAGGCAAGGTATTGAATCTCAAGGACCGAGGGGTTGGGGGTGGTATGATTATGGAAAAGTACATTTCCACCCACTATGTTGCAGACACAGACAAAGTAGGGAGCCAAATCCCAATCAGGATGACCGAGAACCCGAGCTCAAATATCATCGTGATTGTACTTACATGGATTTCAGGTTTGGCCTCATTGCACCAGGAATCAAGGCCACTCATGTTCTATGCGGTGGAGTGTTTAAGACCCATTGTTTATGACTAGTGTACCTCACTATACTGGATAACTTAAAGAGACAGTTGATGGATTGCAAACAAGGGAAAATGAGAAATTTCCGATTTGCATCCATTCTTTGTATTTTTTTCTTTGAGAGGGTTCTAGGATTGAGCCCTAGAGTAGATATTACTCCACATGGATAGCGTGATCCATCCATGTCACGATGGACTGACGTGATGAGATGTCTAGGAGGTAGTAGGGTGCCAACCCCCTACAATGATGAGTTCTTTTTTCTGGCAGCATCGATAGGTCATAGCCATTTACAGCGAGACAGACTAAAGAGGGGATCCAAAATTGCCTTTGCCACTAGGTTCTGCGTAATATGATATTGGTAAGAAATGTTTTTATAAATTTCATTTTTTTGTGTTTTTCAATAGAAATAAAAAAATGTAAATATTTATGTATGGCATCAAGTATTAACAATTTCTTTGTTATGTAGATGTAGATTCACAATGGCTAGAGGGATTCCCATGACATCAATGGAGGGGCCAAGGAGATGAGCACGTTAGAGGAGATGCAGAGAGATTGTTGCAAAATGTGTACGAGAACCTGTCTCGATTGACGCATAGGATTTCTATGGTTCAAGTCGAGGATCTTCGAGAGCCGATGCGGTGACAGGCGGTGGGTGTACCCCATGAGTGGGTGCGAATATTTCAGCATCTCGCAAACTCCGTAGTGACTTATCATGATAAACATCCGACGCCATAGGCATACATGCCATGGTCATATTATATACCGGATATATATGTATTTTAAGGGTGTGAGCCCCATTTTGTACTATGACACCATATTTTTTGAAATGATGAAATATATAAAAAACAAGTTGGTCTTCTTCTTTACTTATATATGTTAAAATGTGTACATGCATGAATGTTCTTTCTTTGCTTAGTCATGTGAAAAATTCCAATCTAAAATATAATTAGAATATGCATCGGATACATGATTAGAACTTCTAGATATGTGATTATAAGTAAGAAAATCAAAGTATTGTTACAAAATTCATACCCGTAAGAATCATCTGAGTAGAGTAGGGTCTCGCACATGGTAGTTACTGTTTAACTTACATACAACTAAATGGGAGTCTAGGTGAACCTCTAAAGACCATTTAACCATATGAAATGGTGTCGTGTAATAGCTCTATAACGACGATATATTCAACCACATTATTCATTGATGGCTCTAGACGAACGCCACCTGAAGACACCAATTGTCCCTCGGGTGAGTAAATGACCCAAGCGACGGAAGCCATGTTCTACATATGACGATATGCACCATCCATGAATCCTAAGTAAACTAAAGACTTCATTGACATCTTCCAACCAGGGGAAAACTTGATAAGCAAGTTAATGACACAAAGGACAAGATGTATATACACTAATATACGCTAATATAGAAAAGGACATGCCCAATATTGAGGGCTCATGTGTAATACCTTTTAAGGTAGAGCCCATTTCTAGGCTCATCCATCATATTCCCTTCATAATCCTCCAATTCATAGGCTCCTTTTTCTAGGACATGCCGCACGATATAAGGACCATGCCACATGGGGTTGAACTTGCCTACCCCCAATGGTTTTTTAGCTTGGTCATATAGGAGAACCAAGTCACCATCAGCGTACTACCGAGGAAAAACAAACCTGTCATACTAAAACTTAACACATTGTTTATTCGTTTCGATATCCATAGAGGCATCTCCACACTTCTCATTGATATGCTCTAGGTGTATGAGGAGTTCTTCAAGATAAGATGTGTCAGGTAGGAGCTCAATTTCCAACTTCAGGGAAGGGATTTCACATTCAACCAGAATAATTGAATCCACGCCATGTACTAACTGAAAAGGAGAGAAACCCTTGGAAGTATTTACCAAGGTTCAATATTCCCAAAGTGCAGGGTAAAACATCATATGCCAGTCATATTTACTCTTACTAATAATTTTTTGCAAGATGGTATTGAGAGATTTATTCATCACCTCTACTTGTCCATTTTCCTAGGGATAATAAGGGGATGAATGACTATTCTTAAACCCCAATTTTGATGCTAACTCTTTCATCATTTCATTCTGAAATTGATTTACATGATCAGTGACAATCTCTCTTGGTATTATGAAATGGGATATAATTTGGTTGACTATGAAAAATGTTGCAGTCTTACCATCGGATTTAGCGGTAAGCATGGCCTCTATCCATTTAATGAAGTAATCCATGACCATAATGATATGTTGATTCCCCGCAACCGAAGCTAGGTTAGATTCCATAAAATCTACCCCCCACTTGGTGAAGGGACCGCCAGTGATGACTAGGTGAACAGGGGTTGGGTGCGAGTGCATTTTCCGAGTGAACACCTAGAAAGGGTGACACTTCTTTACCTCTTCAACACAATATTTAAAAGTTGACGGCTGAAATAACCAGCTCGAAATATTTTTTGGGTTGTCACAAGCCTAGATAAATGACCACAACAAGCCCCACTGTGGCAGTCATTGAGAACTGACTTAGTTTCCTCATGAATCAATCAACAACGTAAAATATTATCTACTCCTCAATCATACAAAGTGTCGTCAATTATAAGGTAGTTTTTAGCCTGATGAGATATACGTCATCGATCATCTCTTGACAGATGTTGGGATAGCTTCAAGGTTCAAAGATAAATTAGAATGCCTCTGTACCAGGGGTATGAAGATGAGATAAGGAAGATATGTTCATCCGTGAATGAATTGTCATAAAAAAATTCCTCATCTAGTTGAGGGAAGTTTGATATCAACTCAGAAAAAACTAGAGATTTCTTAGACTTCGCTAAAACTAAATCAAGATCAAATTATTGCAAAAAAAAATCCACTTATTGCATTTCCCCCTATGATACACCTGGTGAGGATGTATTGAAATGGACTGATATCCGAAACTACGGTAGTTTTGAAAAGTAATATATAATTTCGTAATATTTGAACCACATGTACGACGACCAAGCATAGTTTCTCTACGTGAGAGTATTTAAGTTCAGGACTGACTAGGTTTCAATTGAGATAATAGACAATGTTCTCATGGAGTTCATCATCCTCCTGAACCAGAACAATAACAACCATCCCTTTGGACATGACGATATAAAGAAAATAGTCTCTATTGTAGTCTAGAGTCTTTAGCAGATGTAACGATACCAAAGATTTCCTAAGAGCATCGAAATTTTTATGGTCTCGCTCATCCCATATAAACGAAGTATGATTCTTCAAAAGAAACATGAAACCCTTAGTTAAATTGGCATATTTCACTATGAATCGATGTAATAAATTATCCTTCCCTGTAAACCTTGAATTTATCGAATGTTGCACGAGGGAGGAAATCAAAGTATTGCCTCAACCTTTGTAAGATCTACCATGATCCCATGCTCAAACACTAAGAATCCTAAAAGATAGCTAGGTCTAAGGAAAAATATTTCTTTGTGAGGTTTCAATCGAATGCGATACTAACGACATCTCTCAAATACTAATAAAAGGTGTGTGGAGTTATCTACTCTCTTCTGAGAGTGAGAAGAAAGATCATCAAGGTAAGCTTCAAAAATATTTTTGAGATCATGAAAATAAAAGGTCATGACATGTTGGAAGGTTTCTCCGACGTTTTTAAGGCCAAAAGGAATTTTTTGGTATGAAAAAGTACCCCAAAGGAAAATAAACATCGTCTTATGTTGATATTAGGGTTTGATTTGAATTTAATTATACCTTGAAAATCTATCCATAAAAGAAAATACTTTGCTTCCCACGCACTCATCAAGAATCTAGTCAATGAAAGGAGTTGGGAAGTTATCTTTAGGAAAATCCTTGTTCAGATCTCAAAAATCCATACATACGTGGATGGTTCCTTGTTTTTTATTCACAGGAATGGGTTTCGACACCCATTCAGTCAAGGGAACTGGGTAGATGAAACCAACATTAAGTAGCTTCTCTACCTTTGCCTTAATAGCAGGTGCCTTCCTAGGATTACCAAATCTAAGACGTTGTCGAACAGGTCTAGCATCCAGAGAGGTATTAATATAATGTTGGAGAATGTTGGGGTTGATACTTGAAATATCTTCATACGAACAAGCGAATATAACACATAATTATTTGAAGAGATAGGTGAAGATCTAAATTTATTCAGGAAAACAATTTGCATCAATATATACATTCTCAAATTTTCCAGGAATTCGAGAGATGTCGATCGTGACGGTAGGAGAAACATTCTTCATGTCTCCTTAGTAATAAATACAATGTGTATCTAACAGAACCACAACATGACCAACCATATCACTCAAGGTAGATCTAAATTCATCCTTTTCGATCCTAACAAGCATTGGGAGGAAATAGGAACGATGATGCATAACGTCCCAAGGCCTATCAGGGCCATACATGGGCTCTAAGATGGCTTCATCCGAGGGTAACGTATCGTCGAGGGAATCATGCAAACAATAATATTGGACTTCCCATATGGGCTCTAGAATAGGATCCACCTCATCCATCCACAAGGAGAAAGGATCCTGGTTAACAGTAGCATCAAGAATACACTGATATGCAAATTATGTCGCTGACAGTGGAATTTCCATCCCAATATGAGACTGACCTTCATATGACATACTCAGAGAAGGTATGGTCCAATGGTCATTTAATTACAAAGTACAGAAATGAACAGACCTCACCAACGATGAAGAATCACTGGAAATGGCATGAATATGGTTAATTGGTGCCACAAAATCAAAGATACCCATGAGAAAGGAATACATTATAACACCAACATTCTCATTTTCCTGCTGAGAATTGTCAATCACAGGGACCAAAGGTCCAACTAATGCATTAGGACTAGTGTGCGCAAAGGACATTTGATCAATCATCATTATTTTCCCTTCATTAGGAAAACATAAAGTGCAGAAAATGGATGACACGACTGTTGTCATGGCATAAGTCCAATTAATCCTTAGTAGTAAATTATAGTTGAGGGGTGAAACAAATACCTTGACATCAAACTCCACTGTCTTTCAACCTAACTAGACTGGGAAAGTAGGAAGAATTATGTGGGGTCAGAAAAAAAACCCATCAAAAGTAGTCAACATAGTCATAGATTGGGATAGATTCGAAGAGCCACTGGATTTCCAATAGGTTAGGGACATCACGCATGTCTCAACACCTTCACCAATTACAGTGCATTTGATGGTAATTTTCATGTACTCCACAAGGATTTGAAAGGCCACGTTGTAATATAAGTGAGGCCTAACATCTGTGACATCAAAATTAATAACCTTTGATTCACACGGGTCTAGATCTCCTAATGCATATAACAAGGCATTCCTCTACGAAGGACACGTATGGAGCACGTCCAAAGTCAACATCGCACAAGGGGTTTGACCCATATCTTCGATAATCAAATAGTTCTGGGCAACTCTGACATTAGGATTGTGGGAAGAAATATTTAGTACTCCTTTCGAAACACAAGGCAAAGGTTCCAGCTTTTCAATCTGCAAGGGTGTTTCCGGAGGAGGAGACTATGGACCTACAATAGTATATGAAGAATCGCAATCATGAGATCGAGTGGCTACATCAATCTGATACTTTACCATATTGACACATATATGGCCACCTTCATGTGCCAAAGGGTTTTGACTCCCTCTCGATGCATTTCCGGTGTTGGAAGTCCCCGAGGCCATGTACTGATTATGCGAAAAAAAATTGGTGAGGACAACAAGAAGATGTGATAAGAGCCTCGAGGCTTCCTCTATTTTGAGGCATAGGTGGGTAAGGTGATCATCTTTACAAATTTTACAAGGAAAATTCACCTTCTAATTTTCTTTCTTTCCCTCACGAGCATTATTATTCAATCTATCATTGTTAGTGTCATCCTTGGATTTATTTTTATTTTTCCCACCCTTACGATTATTACCTCATCCTTCCTTCTATTCCCTCCTAGTTATTGGTTACCATTTGGGTTAGCCAAAGACTGTACATAATGCACATCCACTGACTGAGTGGGAGTGGCAGATGAATCCAAATATTTTCCTACTAAAGGCTGGCTTAGAGACAAATATTTAAATTGGTGTGTCACCAAATATGTAGACCTAGCATTTTCAAAGCCTATGATTCCATCAACATGAGGCCCAATATTTTGTCTAGGGTCATAGTTCGACCATGACACATCAGGAAGAATTTCATACAACATCCCATATTGACAATATATGAGGTTCAATTGTTAGACTTTGAAAATAGCTTCTTCTTCAGATGTTACTCTGGATGTAGAGACATCCTTCTAAATATAAGGCAATAAGGATGTAAGGAACCACTCCAACAGAAATTATGGAGGAATGTATGCTTTGATAAACCTCTTTCATCCATCCCACTCTTAGATATGGTCTGAGATATGTGTGGCTTTATCTTGATGGAGGCCCGACAAAAGTTCTATGCCAACATTGTAACAAACTAACAACTAGAAGTGGTTGAGAGACCAAAACCATATGATTAAAGTTTCCATATGTTCCCCCAATAGATCAATGTACCATTTCATGGCAACCCCCATGAGGGTGTGTTGAAATAGCCTCAAATGAATAGAATCTTCATTCAGGAAGTTAGACGAACACCAAAGATGAAAAGTAGTGACATGATCACCCAAATCCTCTCCAATATCACCTTCGAATTTTGGAAAGTCCAAAGGAAGCTTGGTGGGGATGGAGGGCCATAGTGGATCATGATGCATAGGATCATTCATTAATTTTGACAAATCTAACAGATTAAGAGTGGCTAGAAAAGGGAGTCGGGGTTGTGACGTCTGAGCCCATGCTCCCAAGAAAGATTGGTGTTGAGGGATTGCAGGCCATCTAGGGTTCTGGTATATTCCATGGACTTGTTAGGTAGGATAATATCCTCCTCCAAACTGATTCATAAAAGGTTGTATGAGAAGCATACTTGCAGAAGCGGCATAATGAGGATTATATACATTTTCCCCAGCTGAAGGGGCTCCAGGATGGGGGTTTCCCATAGTTTGAAACTGACTCCCTTTGGATGGAAATATGGAGGACAAAGGGGGATTAGAATTAATAAATGTGTTTTCTCAGAATTGGCATGGAGGAAGAGGGGATGAAGGATCGAATATAGGAAGTGACTTTTCCACCTAATTGAGCACTCTATCTAGGAGCATTGGGAATAAGATTAGGCCCAGAAAAAAGAGGATACCAACCTCCAATTATAGGATTAGTTTGGGGAATATGGCCTCCACCAAATGAGAGAGAAGTATATGAAGGAGCCATGCCCCCAGGTCCAAAACTAGGATTTGCATTAGCCACTATAATGGAGGATGAGAGTTGTGATGTCATGTTGGCCATACCAAAAGAAAATGGATTAGAGACAGAAGGTATTAAGTGAGAATTGTAGCCTGTCCTACCAAAAAGAGATCTGAAAGGGTTCATTCCTATGGGTTGAGTAGAACCCACAGGTTGGGTAGCAGTAGAGGTGAGGATCTCTGGCACCCTAACCATTGAGGTTGAAGGATTTGAAGGGATCCCACTAATCAAAAAAGATATAGGAGTTGATGGACTCCTTGTGATTTTCAAGTTTGACTTAGTACTTATAGCTAGATGATCACAAGTCTGGGAGGTGGAGATATATGTACCACATTTATTAACTTTACACCTTTTAGATGGAAACTTCGATAAAGACTCAAGATGCGGTGGTAACTTCAAAAAATGACGAGACCTGCGACGAGACTGGTCTTGCTCCATGATGACTCAAGAATGAAGATATAAAACCAAATCCTAGGGACAACTAATAATCAGAGAGCACACCAAAATAAAGAAAAAAGGCCCATACACATAAATAGGATATAGTGGCTGAAAAGGGGTCTCCATCACTAGAGTAGGTATGTCTCACCCAAGAGGGGCATGAGACTCCCTTTAAAAGATTGGAGGTATCAAAATCAGTTATAAGGGCCACTGTAGGCTTAACAATGCAGTTGGTCAGATTCCCCTAGAGAGGTAATCCTCCATAAAGGTTGTGTGTTTTCCGACCCTTATCTAAATTAAGGTACCCATAGAATAATCCCTGTAAGTAACTTATGTGGCTACCTATCTTAAGAAACTAAAGTCACCACAATGTAACCAATGCGCAAGCGAACAGTCATAAGTTCAGTCCAGCGTATGGGCAGGGTAAAAAAGCCCAAAATCCTGAAAGCACCACCTCTCATGGAGGTAAAGGTACTATAAACGTCTCCAAATACAAATAGAACCCGAAAAATATCTTTGACATTGAGAAGGTATTAGAGGGTTATCTCTTCAACCAACTTCGTGCGATATTGTGCTTAACTCTGGTGTGATCGGAGCCTCCTGACGTCACTAATTACAAAATAGGTTTCACCACTCCCTGGTCAGATACACATGTTTAGTTTAATAGTTGTTATCACTGAAATTTTATCCGCAAATGGTTATAGGAATCCAGCATGTCCAAACACCTATTAGTTCATACATGGCCCAAAAAATGAATTTCCAAAAGGGCCCAAAACTATACAACCAATTATAAAATCAACATGTGCTCAGAATGCAAAAGAAGCACGCGCACATGCGCCAATCGAAAACTCTGGAAAAGAGCACATGTGCTCGATGCGTGATTGTCAACACAAAAATCCATGTACAATTCAGAACGACGAATTAATGATTTTGGTCAACCTCCCACCCACTTATGGTTCAACTCCCAAGCCGATTTGACCCTCAAATCCGAGCTGAATCCGAGTGGGGGGCTGATCAAAGACCTAGAGGTGCCCTAAAGGGCCCCTTGTTCAGACTAAAGACTAGTTGGATAATGCCTCAAAGATTTGCTATAAAATGAGGCCATGAGTGCACTATATTTCCAAGAACCTTTTTGTATTGTTATGCTACCTCTATTCTCCTGCAAGGAACCTCTTTCCTCATTACAGCATATAAGCATAATTTCATTGGGCCATTCACATCACCTCTTGAGTGAATGAGCTTTGGATTTATTCACTATTTCCTTTTAGTTTGCTATTTGTAAGAAGAGCTCAATCATTCGGGGTTCAAGAGCCCTCCCTTGGAGAAAGAGGGACCCATTAGTCTCCCTTTCTCTTTGGTTTTTGCCCACTAATACAATCTATCCATTGGTGGCATGAATATCGGTCTTTCTTTTTCTCTATTTACCTTATGCACATTAATTCAGTTTCTTTAATTATTATTAGATTAGTTGTTTATTTTCTTATTGTGTTTGATGTTTCTAACTCTTGAACTCACTTATTTCCTGTCTAACTAACCCAACTGGACTTCTAAGTGTCCCTCTTTTGCTCATTTAGGTGACGAAAAGGATACAACAGATTGGCAAGTCCACTGGGGATATGTATCAATTTCCTCCCCATTTGGGTTGTTTGAGCACTTCTTTTTGGTTTATTTAACTTGCAGGAGCCATAATCAACCCAAGCCTACCTGCAAAAAGCTAAATTTAGAGTTGACCTGAGAGAATTTCATCCAAATTTTTCTTCCCGACCGTGTAACAGAAAGTGCGCGGGTTTTTTAACCCACAGGTGCGTCTTCCGAGCACGTGCGCCAAACTCACTGTGTTTCTCAGTGCATTCTGCATGCCTACATCAATATATTGTTTCTAATTTACGCATTGGTGCCACATGCACCTCTGTCTACTCTGCGACCTGCACATCTGTCCATAAATTCACACATTGTAAGGGTTTTTGCGATATGTTGAAGGCCCATAGCCTTATTAAATTTGATTCTATGCAAATTGTAATATGCACCACACTTAGATTCCCTCTCCACATAAAGGGTTAGTCAAAACATAGGCACTTAGGGGGTTAAAATTCATATTTATCCTTTTTTTTCTTTCATTTTGCCACATGGATGGCTTTCTTTGATTAAATTTAAGTTGGAATCATTCTATATCACATATATAACCACTTGCATTGGGACCAGAAATTGAACGCCAATTATTGAGTATGCTCTTCTCTCGCGCCATAGAGCGATCTTGAGAATTAGAAAAACGATTGAGAGGAAATTTCATCTCCCTTAAAATTCAAAATCTTTAGGAGAGGACAACAGCCCCCTCAGGACTCCTCTTAGTTTCTTTTTCAAACACATCTTAAATTTGTAAGGGCCCATATATGCCCACATGCTACAAAGATAGGATAGTTTTGAATCTACTTTCTTAGATTACATCACTAGGGAAGTTTAAAGGTTTTGTAATGGGTCCATACATGCCCACATGTCCACAATCTAGGATAGTTTTTGAAGCTTTCTTAGATTAAATCACACTAGGGAGTTAAAGGATTGGTAAGGACCCATATGTCCACATGCTAGTTCTCTAGGGACTTTAAAATTCTGCAAGGTTGTACCAATGGCATTTAGTAAATTAGGTAATCAAGACTTGTAAGGACCATATGAAGTCCACATGCAGCAAGGTGACACCTAACTTATTAAAAATTTGGCACACTTTCACTTGTTCACACACAAAGTCACTACTCACTCACATAGTTTCATCTAGAATCATGGAGGTTGAAGTAGGTTTCCTCCAAAGGGATTCCGAAATGCCCCACCCTTTTATTGACGAGACTATCCACTCCCGCTTCATTTCAACGAGATTGGTTCACACCCCCAATCTCTCAAACAACCACATCTAAATTTTTTTCTAAAAAACTCACTAAGTTTTCCTCCACAGGAGGTGCCAAAAGAATTTTTTTAGTCTAGGTAGTATTTTGGGGATAGGCATCAAAATAACTCCCCGCTATCTGGTTCTCACATCTTCAAACAATAGAAGTTGTCAAATAGGGAACTTTAAATCCTCCAAGTCAAGTGTTCCTAACACCATAAGGTAGGGAGATACCTGTGAAGAGTCGAAGGCTGAGGTTAGGTTGTTCCATGCGTCCCCCCTTAAGGCATCCACCTCTTGGATGGGATCCAGCCCGTGATCCATTTCAGAGGCTGAAAATCTAAATGTTGCACTTTGACCGAGGTACATAGTGACCCAATTTTATGACATCTACCCAAGTGGAAATTGTGGGCTGTAATTTCACCTTGATCAGATTTTGTGTGGCTATTGGGAAATATCGCTATCTCTTTCGGGATATGCACCCTCTACCCCTAATTATAACTGATTATCTTATCCTTCACTAGTTCCTCTTCCAGTGGCTTCAGACCCCACTATTGAGTGCTATTGGAAGGTCTAGTGATATTTGAGAGGAAGGACGTTACATATTTTTAGGACACGATCATTTTCTTTCTTTGTTATCCCATGTGTACAAAATCCCCTATCCACATATATGCTTCTTTGTCAATTGATTTATGTATGATGCTCTTGTGATTACAAAATGATTGTGAAATATATTGTGAAGGTCCAAGTAATACAAAGTATCTTGTTCATTTATTACTCTCATCACCAGTTGCACACATTCATTTTGCTAGTCGGACATCATAGGGGACCCACAAAACCCTCGCCGTTCCAGACACTTGCAAAATCTCCCTCCCATTCAAAGAGGCATTCCTAGTCTTGCCAACTCATTGAATCAACCCTCTCACACCCCGGTGAGTGATACTATCTTGGGATCAACTTTTCTTGGTTCCACTTTACTTGGGTCCACTTCCCAAGGTCAATCATCCACTAGCTTTCCTTTACAAGGAAGCGGGGGGCACACTTCTTCCCAAGGAGCTAGTACCACCCCACCTAACCCCTCTCATAGGTCAGGTATACAAAACAATCACACCATGGTTGGAACTAATCCTCCACTGCCACCCCAGATGCCATACTTGGCTTCCCTCAACATACCGGATTTGACTAAGATCACCAATGATCCTATATTACATGACCCGACATGGCCTACAATGCCTACCAAACTACCTTTAGACAACCCCAAGTTTGAAGGAAAAGTGGGAGATGACCTGACCAACCATATCATGACCTTCCACTTATGGTTCTCTTTAAACAACATCATGGACAACTCCATTCGATTGAGGTTATTACAACGCACTCTCACTGGCCCATCAGCCAAGTAGTATGTAGAAGAAAAAATTGGGTCCCATGTGACCTTTGAATCTTTGGCCAAATAATTTTTTACCTTATTTCAACTACCAATCTGTCATGGCAATGGTCTCAAACTGCTCTCATAGTTTAAACAAACCTTTTCCACACACATCGTTGACCACATTCATGAATGGTGTCGACGACGTAGTCTATGAAAAGCTAATGCCACTAAGCAACAATGCCTCAATTGGTTTCTCAAATCACTTGTTTCCCTCCTTTCCAAGGATGTGGCCGCCACCTTCCGCAAGTCTAAAGAAGAAGCCATTGGCAAGGCTCAATAGTTCAAACTCATTTATTCACAGTCATGATACTTATATATGGTACTACCTGACTCCCCGAGACCCGTGCCATTTCGTCAGGACTAACCTGGGATGTCTCACTCTGTAGATGGATTGATTGGTAGCACAACACACCACAATCCAACCCCCCCAACAACCACCTATGTATGGACCACCGCAATATCCGGCGATATATGGAGGAACCCCTTATTATCCTCCTCCCCCTTATCAACAACCATACCCTATTACGTTTCCTTCACTCACAAGTGGACCCCCGCCGATACCAAAAATGTGCCCAGCTGTCCAACCAAGTTCTAGTACCCCCTCTACCTCATCTTACACCCTAAGCACTAGTGAAAGCGCTACACCTTCCTATGTACCCTATGGAAACACCAAGGGAAGAATAACAACAATCTTCGAAAAAACTTCCCTTGTGCCCTTTGTGGTGAGTATGGCCATTATACTCACCATTGCCCTCAAATCACCGAATTTAAATGGATGAATGAATCCAGAAATGGACCATGTCCCCCAACATTGCTTGCCCCTCAACAGGCCCCACAACAATATGTTTAGCAACCACCCCCAACCGTGTTGCAAAACCCCATTCCACACCAAGGGGTGATGAACACCCAACAGGAGATGCATCCTAGCCCACCACAAATGGGACAGTATCCAAACCTGGGCACTCCTGCAGATCACACTATACTCCTCACTAGTGAGGAACAAGTTCTTCTACAAACACACAGTCGTCAATACAACACACCCGCTAACTCTTCTCCCACTACCTCATAAGCAGCCCCAGTCACAACTGGACCACCTTTGATGATCCCACGCCCTAATACTAAAACACCCATTCGTATTCCTCGCATCCCATTGCAATGGAATGTCAACAACCCTCAGGCTACTGCGACACACAATTATAGTCTGGTCGATGACTTGGCACAATCTCCTGCTGCCATGTCAATTTTAGAAGTCCTTCAAACCTTTCCTACTCAATGGAAATCATTACTTTCTACCCTGGGAGTAGTTGAACCTACTGACACTCGACTCATCACCTTCAACCTTGATAGTGGGGAACCCCATCTCCCCGCTCTGGTAGCTTTCCAAATACCAACTAAAATTTGGAACATCATAGTTCATTGTTGCATCATTGATGAAGGTGCATCCAGATGCATCATGTCCAAAACCGTATGGAGGAAAATTGGCTCCCGTAAGCTTATACCATCCACCATCACTCTAAGAGCTTATGATGGATGACCATCCTCTCCCGAAGGGCTCTTTGAAAATGTCCCCGTTGAACTCAGGGGCAAGATTGTCCTCATTGACATTTAAGTTATCGACACTCTGCTCGATTACAACATATTGTTACGACATATCTACATGTACGATATGAAGGTTGTGGCCTCTTCTGTGTTTTTCACAATGATTTTCCCCCACAAAGGGAAGATCGTCACCATTGACCAAGTGTCACATTAAGAGCCCAACCCTTCCTCCAACACCGATAACATATTACCCTTTGTCCACACTAATTCCGATGCTTGCCTACTCATAGAGATGGGTCCCAAAATTTTCAAAGACCCATCCTTGTTAGGGACATACCATGGAGCACCACCGCTCATACATCCCTCAGCAAAAGTATGTATCATCTCATCCAATGGAACAGAAACTATTCCTCCCACATAGGCTTCCTTACTATATGACGTGCCACTAGTCGCAGAGCTCCTCCCTTCGGAGTCCCCTGAGAACTCTTTAGCTACACTTGTTCCCAATTTCACCCTCCCCCAAGGCCACATTCTGGTTTGGGAGACAGTCCCCCAAGACATTACTCAAATCCACTTCTTTTACCCCCCACCGGGTGTAAAATATTTCCAAGTAGCCGCAACACTTACCCTTCCCAATATGGTGCTGGAAATTCCAGTATGATATCTACATCCACCTGAGATGGTCCCTCAACCATCCCTTCCTCCCCAAACCGAAGGCATACCAATGCAGATACCAGTCCTCACTCCCACCACACCACCCTCACCCCCACTCCCAAGCACCACCACTACACCTAGGGGCATAAGGAAGAAGAGAGATCCCACCACTCCACTTCCCCCCCGAGTTCAATTTCCTTGTGCACTATGCGAGAAAGAAGGACACCCCACCAATTGATGTCCCTCTCTTCCCGAGTTACGCAATTTAATCTGACTTCCTCAAGCAACCACACCATTTGTCATGCCACCCAATGCACCAAGTACTACCACCATGTCTCCAACCATTGATACCATAGGGGTGTGAACCAAATTCGCCTGTGCCATCTACTCAGAGTATGTCCATTACACCCACCATTTCCCTGCGCTACCTCAATTTCGATAGACACTAATGACAGTACGACAGAGCTTTCAACAAGAGTCTCCCCCATCCATGTCATCAAGTACTACTGTCATGGACATCCACTATGTCACGAATTTAGTTAACGAATGGATGATATTCCCTTTCTCTCTCTGTGAATCCCTGGATCATTTCACATACCAATCTCCTACGATCCTCAAAAATAGGCATCACCAAATGACCCTTATTCAGAATTCTACACCTACCTCACTGCCAGAGGAACCAGAGATTTCCCCTATTCCATCCCCTCAATTCTCCAATTCATTTACCTACGAAAATTTTACGCCCAACTACCATTTTCAACCCACAATATCTTGATATTTGGTTTATGTCGAGTGAACCATCTCCACCCCCTTGCATCACCCCCCCTACCTCTTCACCACCAAAATACATCCACATGGTGATAGTCACCAATGTTACTTTCCTGGATTCCCTGTATTCTCAGCAGTTTCACTGCGACAAAGACATCCTTGAGGAATTAACTACCCCTGATTGCCCATGGGATCTGCTCCATCACATAGCGCTCTTTCTTTCACAAGAAGCCTTTACACCTCCTAATAAAATATCCATATACTCAATTGAAACCAAATACTTCCTCCCATTAGGGCATATACATTGGTTCAATAACCCTATCCCTTCCCTCGACGCTTTTGAAGAAGGCAACATGGACAACATTTCCCCCACCGTCAAACTTGATATTTCCATCAAACCTAGAATCATAGAGGAAATCACCATAGGCACTATAGGCTCTCTTGAATAACTCATTTCTTACAAAGCTCTCTTCCAAGAATACCGAGACATTTTTGCCTGGTCATACACAGAGATGCCCGACCTTGATCCCTCTATTGTCGAACATCGTATAGGCACATGCCATGATATCACACCTATATGAAAAAAGAAATGAACACTACACCAATCCAAAGCGGCAGCCATCAAAGCCAAAATTGACAAATTACACACCGCAGGGTTCATATAACCCATCACATATATGTCATGGGTCTCCAACCCCATCCCTGTTAACAAAAAACAAGGCACTATTCAGGTCTCTACTGATTTTCATGACCTCAATCACGCCTATCCCAAAGACAATTTTCCAACGCCCTTTATTGACCAAATTATCGATGATTGTGTAGTCCACGAGGCTTTGTCCTTCATGGACGGTTTCTCTGGATACAACCAAATTTAGATTAACCTAGCCATTCAATACAAAACCACATTCACTACCCGCTAGGGTACTTTTGCATATCGTGTCATGCCTTTTGCCCCAAGAACGCTGGTGCCACTTTTCAATGGGCCATGACATACATTTTTCATGATCTGGCTCATATCATCCTCGCATACTTGGATGACCTCACCGCTGGATCCAAGAGATGCACTCAACATCTCGATGAGTTACATATCATCTTCCAAAGGTGTTGTCAATACAATATCTTCTTGAACCCCCTCAAGTGTGTATTATGCTTCACCACTGGACGCATCCTTGGGTTCATCGTTTCCCAACACGGCATCACTATGGACCCCCTCAAGGTCCAAGCCATCACAAAAATCCCCCCCCCCCTCAGAAGTTACGCCAGCTGCAAATCTTACAAGGAAAAGCTAACTTTTTACGCTTCTTTGTCCCCAATTACACCACTCGTGCACACGGTTTCCTTCGCCTCTTACATCATGATATCCAATTCCAATGGGATGAAGATGACCAAACCACTTTTGATGATCTTAAAGTGACACTCTCAATGCCTCATTGATTACCCCACCCAACTA
Organism: Picea engelmannii; assembly: GCA_009831015.1. NCBI lineage: Eukaryota > Viridiplantae > Streptophyta > Pinopsida > Pinales > Pinaceae > Picea > Picea engelmannii. The sequence goes on along the minus strand of ML787450.1, from coordinate 658,300 downwards.
TTACCATGACTATATCCTCTACTTATCGGCCTCAGTTGTCTCAGTAGCAGGAGTTCTCGTCGAATTAGGGGATGATGACGGTGAGCATGTAATTTACTATATTAGTAAAAAACTTTCAGGGTGACCTTTGAAATAAAATCATGAAGAGAAACTCACTCTTTCATTTATCCTCGCAGTCGTGAAACTGTGCCATTACATTCTACTTCGAACTACCAAAGTCATAGCAGATTCCAACCCCATGCAATTCTTGCTTAGTCGCTGGAAAATTAATGGAAAATTTGCCCGATGGATCTTCATCCATCAGGAGTACTACCTCAAATTTTCAACACCCAAGAGAAATAAATCCCTCATCCTTTCTGAACTCATTACAACATTTCCCTCTGATACTACCAGTTCTCCCGTCAATACTGACTTCCCCGAAGAACATCTCTTTTATATCCCCTTGGATGATCCTTGGTATGACGTCTCCTTGTCTACCTCCAAACACAGAAGTTCGGAAACCACCTCTTTCAGGACGATGATCGATGTCTTTTCCACCAGGCCCCCTTCTACCTCCTTATCAGTGATATCTTATATCGACGTGGGGGAAACACCATACTTCATTGATGTTTGACCATCGACGAAGCCGATAGAGTATTGAATGACTGCCACAGCGGCACCTGCAGTGCCCACCTCTCAGGGATGTCCATCACCCAGAAAATCATTTGAGTAGGCTACTTTTGTCCCACATTATTTCATGTTTTCATCCACATTGTGAAGTGATGTGAAAAATGTCAGCTATATGCCAACAAAGCACGAGCACCACCCACTCTTCTACACCTAGTCATTACTGTCGACCCCTTTTGAAAATGGGTTATAGACTTCATGAATTGCAACCCGCCATCTAGCAATGGACACAAATACATCATCGTGGTAGTCGATTAGTTCACCAAATGGGATGAATCCATGCCTACCTTCAACAACACCATTGACACTACAACGTGTTTTTTCTTTAACCACGTCATCTCCCACTTTGGATTCCTAGTACAGTTAGTCTCCAATCACGAAAAACATTTCTAGAATGAGGTTTTTGTCGAACTCTCCTCTAGTTTAGGCTTCTCCCACGAGTTATCCTCCTCATACTACCCTCAGTCCCACGGCCAGGTAGAGGCAGTCAACAAGTTCCTCAAAACCATGTTGCAGTGCACGGTCAACAAACATAAGACCAATTGGCATCATATGTTTTTTTCCGCACTATGGGTTTATCGCATGGCAGTTAAAACCACCACTGGTTTTACCCCATTTCATCTTGTCCATGGGGTCAAGGCCACTCTCCCCATTGAGTTTGAAATTCCCACCTTATGCACCACTATTGAGCTATTACCCAACATTGCTCCAATGGAGCAGCATTTGATGAACTTAGAATCACTGGATGAAGACCGTCAGTATTCATTATAGAACAACGAAGAAACCAAAAAATGATCGAATGCCATGTTCGATCGACATGTCAACCTTCTCTCATTCAATGAAGGTGACCTCTTCCTTTCTTACGATATCGCTCATGATACCCTCGACCATGGAAAATTCAAGTCATTATGGCATGGACCTTACATCATCAAACATTGCCTCACCAAAGGCGCATACATCCTGGCCTCTCTTAAATGCCACCCTCTCCAAGAACCCATCAATGGGTTGTACTTAAAGAAATTTTACGCCTTAGCGTAGCTCCCCTACACTAGGATTTTTCCTTTTTGTACACATTTCATAGAGTTTTTAGTCTTCTTCCTTCCCCTCCATGCCTTATGTCTAATCTATCATTTGTGTTATTGATATATGCCACCTCCATTGGCCTACCACATCAGTTATGCTGATGGAGCTAGCCGATGGACACAGAATCTCGCTTCGGACGCTTGGGCCCTCTATACCCCCTCACATGAACTTCTCCACTCCAGCGACATATGTTTGGGTTCAACAACCAACAACCAAGCCGAAGAAACAGTCATCATTGGTCTCCTTGCTAAAGCTAGTCACCGCCATATTCGTCACCTTAGTGTCTTACTCGATTCCCAGCTCGTGGTCCTTCAGCTCAACAATGTGTACCCTGTCTGTGATCCTTGCCTCTTCTACAAATACCTGCAAGTTAGACTTTTATCTCGACATTTTGATTCAATCATATTTACACATATTCCATAACAATTCAATCAAATAGCAGGTAATATGGCTAACCTAGTATTGGATTGGCATTTATCACATAAAGATACCATTACACATACATAAATCATCAAAGAGTCTATCACAATATCACAACATATAGATTAGACATCACAAAAATCATTAAAAAT
>ML787450.1:621098-640426 GCA_009831015.1 Picea engelmannii | reverse complement strand
TTATCTCCTTTGGAATGATGGAAGAGATATTCGAGAAGTCTCTTTGAATTAATCATCCACATATTCCTACACATTACAAAGCTCACACATAATTGAGATATATATGAAAACATGTATATTTTCTAATATTTAATCATAAATTCGCTTTTAATACTAAAATGAATAAAGTGGAAAATAATGATGTGAAACCCAAATGTATTTATGAAAAAAATATGACGAAGGTTTAATAGGGCGATGAAATGTAAGGAATAGTGAAGGGAAAGGTGGATGAAAATAGGACATTTCTGAGTCCCAACACCTACCTCGTCCAGACGTTTGATGAAGATCATCATTGAGCATGTAACTCAAATATTTATACCTACAACTTGTCCTCAACAACTAAGATATGCAATAATATGGTGATAATACATAATGGTATCATATATATTAGCACAATCCATTAACATACATGACAAATAATCCCATGAAATAATAATTCAAATATTTGCAAGATACCAATTGGACGAGAAAAGAGTATTTCTATTAAAATAATCAGCATACACATATATGTGAAAAACTTCTGTAATGACACATATCGGAACTGAGAAAATAAGTCCCTCCAGCTGGGCCTCCACCACTTCAATCCTCCACCAAAGGAAAGCTCATATAAAGGAGTCAATGAGGTTCTTCATCATAATGAAGGAAGAGCTTGGGGTCTAAACAAGGAGTTCAAACTTTCAAGGACAAAGACTCAATATGAAGTGAAATTTCTCTAGAGTGTATTTTCTCACAAAGTTGAATTGTTGAATCTCCCAAGGCTTGGATATGGCTCAATTTATAGCCTTCAAATGGAACTGAAGGGATGATTCAGAGCGTTTCCAGTATACAGAAGGTCAAGGATCGTGGATCTCAAGACATGCCATGGAAATCTGACATTATTTTTAATTTTGAGCACCAAACCTGATGTAGTATGTGAGCTATATAGGAGAAACCTGCATATACGCTTGTTGTCTAACTGATAGGGTGTGTATATGTGAAAAAATGTGCTTTTTAGGATCTGGAAGGTACAAAATGAGACTTCAAGTCTACATAGGGAAATGGAAAGGCCATCCAAGCAAGTTGCATGGGGTGAGGCCAAATTTGTTGTAACACCCGACTATCTACACGTCTAACTCGTAGTCGATTTCTTGGTTGGTCGATCCACCTATCAGATATCTTCGAATGCTCTTCCATTTTCTAACTGACATTGTTGTCAACTATTCAACCTACTGATGTATATGTCTAGTCAATTTCTTGACCAACGGTTTCTAGATGTAGGCCGATCACTCGACCGACTGATTCCAGGAGAAGTGTGATGAACCATCATAACTTGATGTTGCAACATAGTTGAACCAGTAGAATTGGTAGAGACTACGAGAAGCTTGAGGATGGAAATGTAGATTTATAGAGATGATAACGATAAGATAATGAAGGAATAGGAAGAGAAGAATTATAGAAATGCTTAGATGCTCTATGAGTGTATTACCTACATTAAAATTGTCCTTCATCTCCATATTCCTCAACCATGCCTCCATGGATTCATGTAGGCTTCATCAAATGCACCCATCACATATGTTTACATCAACCACTCCATCAATGGCAACTAAATCACCATCAATATCAAACATATATCTAGGGATACATCAATCACTCCATCAATGAAAACTAACTCACCATCAATATCAAACATATCTCTCGGGGTTATGGAATTCTCTAATGGTTGACATCAATATCCAAGGTTTGAAATCAATGACAACCAACTGTCCAACAATTGTAGCTTCCTTCAGGTTGGAACCTGTAAATAGGAGGTTGGAGCCTCCTTCCAATTGGTGCTGGAGAATTTAGAAGTTGGTGCTTCCTATGAATGTAATCTTGATATGTATAAGAAAGTATTCTATGGTTTTCTCCCTTTTGGGTTTCCACGTAAATTAGGAACCTAACCGTCCTAACCCCTCATGTAGGTAGAATAATATATTTTCCATGTAATAAAGGCCAATATTAATAAGGCTTAGTAATAAGGAAGAATAAGTAAAATATAAGAACACCTAATAGAAGCTTCCGCTTCTATAATATCTTCCCCTAGATTGTTCTTTTGGTAGATGGATTTAGTATAAATATGAGTCGAGGGCATGGAAAGTTTTTTTCTTGTGAATTATTGTAATTGAGCTCTACTCTATTGGAGGTTTACCCCTTGAAGAGGCAAGTGAACATTATTTTCTATCAATAAAGGTATTATTTTGGTGTTGTGGTTTCATATATTGTGTTGTTATGCTATTATTCTCTGTAATATTTCTATTTTCTTCTCTTATAATAGATCATGTACCTTACAAGTGGTATCAAAGAACTTTCCTTGGCAGAAAATTGTGGGTTATTGTTTTTAGGGTAGAGACATATTGCAATGTCTTAAAGCTACATATATTTGTTGTTCAACGCATAACTCTGCAGTTGGGGAGGCATACACAAGGAAACTACAAGTGGTACTTAAACACACATTGTTGGCCACCCTTGTAACCCCTATTGGTACCCCTTTGAGTGGCAGTGCATCAGACAACCCCTGTATATAGATCAACCTAGATAACATGAAGCCCTCTATACATAAATTGATCAACCACCCGACTTCTATAGTGTCGCCTCGAACAACACTCGAGAAGATACTCTCTAGTACTTGGGTAATCGAGTAGTATGACTAAAGGTTTCCGGTCTAGACTGCTTAGTTGGTTCCCTGAGATATTGCATCGAGTACTATTGTTCGAACCTGCACGTATATTAGAGAGCTATAACAAAAGGGAAAAAAATTCCTATAGAAACCCTAAACACCCTAATCCTTAGGTGGAAACAAATCAAAAACATAACAGACAAGATCTACTGTCGTGCAACCTTGCCTCCTGCATTCGTGTTGCAAAATTACTACACATTTCTTTCTGTTAAGAATTTGGCCATTTCATCACTACAGTATTATTCAGATCATAGTATTACTATGAGGGAGTAAAAAAAAATGAGTCTTGATCTTTCCAACACCATTATTTGAGACCTATCCCATTGGATTCCTCTCTTTTCCCTAATCGCAATCATACTTATCATTTTTCAGCAATTTGTTTTTTCATGGACCCAACCCCCTCCTGACACCCCTATCCCATTGAATTCCTCTATTTTCATTGATCGTAGTGGTACCATTCACTAGTAACCCATTTTTGTGCGGTCCCACTTCCCCCCCTATCCCATCTCCATGGCCCACACCCACAACCAAGATTCATAACAACGTATCACTAGCTTGTACAAATATAATGAGAAAAATTGGATTGATATTTCTTCTATTACCTCCAATATTGATAACCTCAACTCCTTAATTTCTTTGCTCGAATCACTTCCCACATCCATCACTCAATTGACCACCATGTTTTAGAAATCCCAGGACGTAGTGAAAAATTTAACTACCTTGTTTAAGCCAACCCCAGATCCCTTCTCCTTTTCCACACCTTACAACCCTGAAGATCCTGAATCCTCTTAGTCCACATATATTCCTTACAACCACTTTCAGTAGGACCTGTGTCCCCCTCGCGTGGAGGTGAATAAATTTGATGGCTCAGATCCCATAGGATGGTCCACTCAAATGGAACATTGTTTCTCTTTGTACAACATTACTGGTGAGTTGGAAAAACTATGGTATGGTGTTCTCCATCTAGATCTGGAACATTGGAAATGATGGAAATGGAGAAAACATGCTCGCCAAGGGTATGGATTGGACACAATTTGTTGCAGAGCTTTATGAATTCTTTGACATTGACACACACCATTTAGGCCATTTGACCAAGTTGATATAATCTAGCATGGTGGAAGACTTTATAACTTCTTTTGAGTGCTTGGATTTTCACACGGAGGGCATGTATGATGCTTTTTTCCAGGACGAATGTTTTATTAGTGACCTCACGGATGAGATTCATGCCCATGTACTCATGGATCTCCCTCGGAGTTGGGTGGAAGATACTAAAAGAGTTAAGGAAGCACAACAATTTTTCTCCTCTAAAACTAGAAAACCATCCTTTCTTTCCTTCCCTAAACCCACCACTTGATCCCCTCCTTCCACCCCACTGAAGATCCAGAAATTGACCTGGGCATAAATGGTTGAATTCCAACTAAAGGGCCTTTATTATAATTATGATAACAAATATTTTCTAGGGAACAAGTGTAAGGAACAAAATATTTTTATGGGAATCTCTGAGGATGTTTTAGAAGAAGTGGTTGAGGCCCCCCCTATGGTTGAGTTACCAAAGCCAACTGATATTACTCCACCCTTAGACCCCCCATAATTTGAACCAGTCATTTCATTGAATTCTCTCACTGGCTTCTCTGCTCCCCAAACCCTCAAGCTAATTGGTTACATTAAGCATCGAAAAGTCATAATCCTCATTGACAGTGATAACACCCATAATTTCATTCATCATTGCATTTCCCAAGAAACTAATTTCTATATCTATGCAGTTAACAACTTTCAAATCATGATTTCCATTGGAGGTTCCATGAAATGTGGGAGGTTTTGTGAAAATGTGTGTCTCCAAATTTGTCAGTACAACATGAAATCCCATATCTTTGCTATCGACATGGGTGGTTGTGACATTGTGATTGGTGCAGAATGGTTACACGCTCTTGGTCCCATCCTCATGGATTTTAAGGAATTAACCATGCAATTCATCTAGGAGGGCCAACAATATAAGTTCCAAGACATCACCATCGGCTCCCCTGAAATGATCATTTTCCATCACATGGAAAATCTCCTCAAGAAAGGTCATTCTGGCATTATTTCACAACTCCATTCCATTCATGTGATTGAGACACCCTCTATGCATCCTGACGTCCAAGCCATCATCTCCAAACATCAAGCTATGTTTTCCACTCCCCCGGGACTTTCTCCTTCCCATGGTTTTGATGATCATTCTATTCCCCTAGCCATTGACATCATTCCTCCCAATGTTCATCGTTATCATCATCACTTTGCCCAGAAAAATGAAATCGAGAAAATTGTTCAAGAATTGCTCACCACAGGTGTTATCCATCCTAGTACCAACCCCTACTCTTATCCTATGGTCATGGTACTTAAGAAAGAAGGATTTTGGTGCATATTTTCTGACTTTTGTACCCTCAACAAACTCATCATCAAAGACAAATTTCCCATACCTATCTTTGATTATCTCTTGGATGAATTAAGTGGTGCCCAATTCTTTACTAAACTTGATATTGTTTCTAGATACCACCAGATAGGTATGAAAGAGGAAGACATTCCTAAGACTTCCCTTTGAACTCAAGAGGGCCACTATGAGTTCTTGGTCATTCCCATTGGCTTGTGTAATTCTCCCTCCACTTTCCAGAGCCTCATGAATCATGGCTTCCATCCTTTTCTTCATCATTTTGTCTTAGTTTTCTTTGACGATATTCTCATCTATAGTAAAACATGGACATCCCATCTTTCCCATGTGTATCAAGTTCTTCATCTACTCTCTCAACACCAACTTTTCCTCAAAACAATATAAATTTTCTTTTGGAGCCTTGGAATTGGAGTACTTGGGTCATATTGTTGGAAATGATGGCGTCATAGTGGATCCTAAGAAAATTTAATTTATGAAGGAATTTCCTCGTCTGAAGAATATCAAGAGCTTGTGTGGGTTTCTCTGTTTAACAGGATATTATCACAATTTTTTTAAGAATTATGGAAAAATTGTGGTGCCTCTCACTGCTTTCCTTAAAAGGAATTCTTTCATTTGGAATACAACAACTGATCACTCCTTCCAATCCTTGAAAGAGGCTATGTGCACTATTCCTATCCTGGCCCTTCCCGACTTCAAAAAAACCTTTGTCCTGGAATGTGATGCTTCAAGGAAAGGAATTGGTGTCATCCTTATGCAATACAGTGAGCCTTTGGCCCTCACTAGCAAACAACTGTCAGAGTGCCATTTGGGCCAATCAATATATGAAAAGGAAATGATGGTCATTCTAAATGTTGTGGATATCTGGCGCCCTTATCGATTAGGGAAATGCTTCAAAATTAAGACACATCATCAGAGCCTCAAGTATTTTCTGGAGCAACAACTTTCATCCCCAGAGAAAAAAAATGGGTGACCGGGCTACTTGGATATGATTATGATATCATTTACAAGAAATTAAAAGACAATGAGGTTGCAAACTCTCTTTCAAGTAAATGTGAAGATGAAGGGTCCCTCTTTTCTCTCTCCTTCATTTACCATATTGGCTCCAAGTTGTTCACCAGGAATGGTTGTAAGATCCCAAACTGTCGCGTTTGATCCAAAAATTGCAAGACAATTCTCCAATTTATCCAGAGTACTCTTGGCACAATGAAGAGATTTTCTAAAAAGGTAATATGTATTTAAGTGGACAAGCGCAACTTAAATCCATGGTGATTTCCGATCTTCAGGCTACAACCATAGTTGGGAATTCAGGGTTTACCAAAACCTATGACAGGGTCAAATGTTCTTTTTTCTAGGATGGTATAAATCCGAATGTTCGCACCTTTGTGGCGGAATGTGATGTATGTCAATGCAAAAAGGGAGAAATAGTCAAATCCCCTGACACACTACAACCGCTTCCAATTCCACCCGCTATTTGGAGGGATATTTTATGGATTTCATTGTTGGATTTACCTAAATCAGGCAATAAATATGTTATCATGGTGGTCATTGATCATGTTTCCAAGTATTCTCATTATGTTCTCTTCAACACCCATTCCCTGCATCCACAATGGCTCAACATTTCATGGATCATATCTTCAATATGCATGGATCATATCTTTCACCAGCAACTTTTGGCAATAATTTTTTAGGATACATGGAACCTAATTGAATCTAAGCACATCCTATCAACCCCAGAAGGATGGTCAAACTTAAGTTGTCAACAATTTTTTGGAAACATATTTTAGGTGTTTTGCATCTGAGAGGGAAAATCAATGGGATCACTGGTTACCCCTAGCTAAATGGTGGTACAACACTTCTTACCATATAGCTACTCACATGACTCCTTTTGAAGAAGTATATGGACAAAATCCATTTATATTTGTCTCATACATGCCCGGTGTCTCGAAGGTCTAGATGGTTGACCAAAATCTTACAGTCCGAGAGGATATTCTTCGTACCCTCAGAGATAATTTGGTCATGGTTCAGAATCACATAAAGCAACAAGTAAATATATGTCGCTTAGAATGTTAATGTTTTGAAGGGGACCAGGTGTTTCTTCGACTACAACCTTACAAGAAGATTTCACTTAAGGTTGACCATTATCAGAAATTGGCACCCAATGTTTTTGGTTCTTATATGGTTCTCAAGTGAGTGGGATAGATGGCCTATCAATTAGCTTTTCCCATTCACTCTAAGCTCCATCCTTTTTTTCATGCCTCCTACTTAAATAAGGTGATTGGAACTAAGTGCCATACTCAAACCAATCTTCCGAAGTTGGATGATGAAGGTTCCATCTGGTTGTAGCCACCAACAGTCTTGGACCAACATGAGTTTCCTCTCCATTAGCGCACCATCAAGAAAGTGTTAGTACAGTGGAAAGATACAACTCTAGCAGATGCCACCTCGGAGCCAACTACCATTCTGCATCAATTTCTTCATCTCAAGCCTTGAGGACAAGGTTGATTTTTAAGGGGTAGGGAATGTCAGGAACCCAACCTCCATAACCCCTCAGATAGGTAGAATAATATGTTTTCCATGTAATAAAGGCCTAGTAATAAGGAAGAATAAGTCAAATGTAATAAGACCCAATATAATCTTTCGCTTCTAGAATATATTCCTCTAGATTCTTCTTTTGGTAGATAGATTTAGTATAAATATGAGTTGAGGGCATGCAAATTTGTTTCCTTGCGAATTATTGTAATTGAGTCCTGCTTTACTAGAGGTTACCCCATTGAAGAGGCAAGTGTACAATGTTTCCTATCAATAAAGGTATATTTTGGTGTTTTGGTTTCATATATTGTGTTGTTCCACTATTATTCTCTACAATATTTTCATCTTCTACTATTATAATAGATCTGGTACCTTACATTGTTTCCCAGTATATGTAAACACTCCATGAAATCCATTGGAAAGTTGCTAAAAGGATATTTTTATATATCTGGGGTACAGTTCAGTTCATGATACATTACAGTTTAGGGGGAACTCCTTTGTTGGTTTGTTTCTCTGATTCAAATTGGGTCAGAGACCCTAATTATTGAAATTATATTACAGGTTATTTTTTCATCCTTGGTTATGTACCTGTCACTTAGGATCATAAGAAACAACAATATATTTCTCTTTCTCAATAGAAGCAAAGTACCAAGTAGTGGTTAATGCAAGTCAAGAATCCTTGTGGCTTCAACATGTCCTTTTATAGTTTGGATTCTAGCAATATCATCTAACCACCCTCTGCTAAAACAATCAAAGTACCATCAAAATCACTAAATATCTAGTTCAAAATCAACACAACAAACACATCAAGCTACACATGCACTTCATCAGAAAGCGCATTCATGATCGAGTTATTGAAGTCCTTTTCTTCCCTATAGAAGATCAAGTTGCAGACATATTCACAAATTCTCTTATAGAAGTACATTTTTTCAAACTTTGATCTATATTAGGATTTCAAGAAGTTTTCATTAAGGGGGGATAGACTGTGATGCCTCCTTACTTCTCTTATTGTGTCTCATTTGTAAATCCTTCAATCCTATCCCAAGTTTTTCTTAAGGGGGGATGTTAGGATATTTATACAATTAGGATTTAGTTAAGACCAACTTAGTCTAATGTGTAATTAGGTTAAAGTGTGTTTCTTTAGTACACATTTGTAATTTGAAAGTCACAATATGTTCCCAATATAGAGTGATCCAATGGCTCATATTCTCCTTGATATTAATGGCTACATTGATCCATGGCTTAACACTCGATTGGTCAATGATATCTATTTAAATATCATGGAGGGTCATTTTCTAATGATCGACCGTGAGAAACTCTCCTGTAATAATTTTCTCTTCCATTAATAAATTGCCTCAAGTGGCCACGTTGGTTGGGTTCGTGGATGTTTCCCCAGAGGGGTTTTACCACATAAGAACATTTGTGTGTTTATATTTGATATATTTGTGTGAGTGGTTACTGAAAGTATTCATCCTCTATTGGAATACTTGTGTTGTCAAACACTAGAGGGAAAAATAGTGTTCCATTCACCCACCCATCCTATTGGATCGAAGCAATCAAACTTTCTCAAGTATACCTTAGGAAATTTATACATCATATGGGGTTGAGTGTCATGAAAGGATGGCATGGTACATGCCCACAACCTAGTGAATATTCCCCACTATTAATCATCCTCAACCTATCATTCCAACTTTATAATTGATTTTTGAAAGGATAAAATTTAATTGTTGATGTTGGCTTGGAATATGGACATGTTGTTCCATCATCGCTTATTTGAGTCAATGAATAATTGCATCTTTTCTTCTAGGATAGTTATTTTGGTATTCATTATAGTGGTAGTCATTGGACCACTCGGTTCCACTAGAAGGGATACTATTGATATACACAAACATGATCAACATCATGTGAAAATTATTTTGAGATAGGTCCCATGTAATGGTCTAGACAGGCTTGGGAACACTCCTATACTTTTTATTTTTTATTTCCGAGAGATTACTATGCTTTTTATTTTTTATTTCTAAGAGATTACAAAATTTTTAAACATTGGATATTCCAATTTTTGTAGGAATTTCATTATGTGGTTTGTAGAGATTCAATAGGATATTAAGAGCATGCGAATGCTAGGCACCATAGCTCTCTAATATACCTTAGGGTTTGCAACAATAGTAATGTGTTGGAATACTAAGAGGGGCGGTGAATCAGTATGAGCACTTTTTACCACTTTCAATCACACTATATAGAAACTTCAACTTTATCAGCAATATTCAATATTTTGTCACTTATGCATTCAATATATCATTGCATCATAAACAATATCATTCATCAGTGCATAGTAAACAACCACAAACACACAATACACCAAAATTTACATGGAAACCCAAAGGGGAGAAACCCATGGAATGCTTTCTTATGTATATCAAGAATACATTCATAGGAAGCAACAACTTCCAAATTCTCCAACACCAACTAGAAGGAGGCTCGAACCCCCTAGTTTATAGACTCCAACCTGAAGGAAGATACAACTCCATGAATTCTCTAGCTACAAATGGAAGGAGGCTTCAACACACTTTGTTCTCTGACTCCAACCAAAAGAAGGCTACAACCCCCCTGATTTACAAGCTTCAACCTAAAGGAATGTTCAACTCTCTGTATTATCCGACACCAAACGGAAAGAGGCTACAACCCCCTTTCCTTCCCATGTCATGTCACCCTGAAATATAAGTGTAGACTCAAACTATCACTACCATTTATCAACCTATAACTACCACTATCATTAATACAACAACCCATCATTGTCACTGTCACATCAACCTATAATTGATGATCAACCAATCATCCAACCTATCACTTTCCTTATCACTATCTCTATCACTAATATACCATCATCAACGAGATCCACTCGCATTGATACCAAAACCATCATCAAGATGTGCATCAAACCATATTCTATATCCATAAACCATGTATCATATACATCAACCATATACCAAAACCTGTACTATATCATGAATCACCCATGTACCAAAACCTATACCATATCATTTATGTACCAAGAAATACCATAAACCATTTACTATGATATGTGCCTCATCCAAATGCCATATCATTCATGATATGTCTCAATCATGCCATATAGCATGCACTATAATCATCAATTATGTGCCTCAACCATGTGTCTCAACCAAGTACAAAAACATCAATGATATATAGCCAACCATATGCCTCAAGCATGTGCCAACATATATAAACCATGTACCAAGATATTTACCTCAAATATGTTCCATATCACTCATCGTATGCCTCAACCATAAGCCATAAACTGTGTTCCAAAGATATATCCAATGCATCAAATATATGCCCCAATCATATACCATACAACAAACTATATTCCACGTATCCAAGATGTTTTAATGTCTCAACAATGTGGCTCAAGAAAGCACCATAACAACCAAGATCATATACCAAGTATATGCCTTACACATGTGACAATCTTCACAAATATGTTCCTCTAACAATGAACCATAACAAACATACACAATGTACCAAGGATATATCCCAAGCATGTATGTAGCTCAATCATATGCATCCATGTACCCAAGAGGCCTTAAGCATGTCCCAATCTATCCAAGCATAAAATACATAAATACATACCTTTACTAATGATGAAAACCTTATGCATACCATCTCAAAACCTGTGAAAACCCTGTTGTATCATCATGACTTGATGCAACTTGAACAAAGCGTCCTTCTTCAAATATGTCTCAGCCTCGCTAGACATATGTTGGTTATCATGTGGGGCCTTGCATGAGAGGCACTAAGAAACCCATCAGGGTGCCTCATGGGACATCTATTGTCTAACCTGAGAGGGTCAGTTGAACTGGGGTTTATAAGAAAACCCCCTCTCTCCTCTGAAATCTTGAAACTTTCGACTTCGCACTTCCTTCGTTGCCTCAAATTTTTCATCTCACATTCGTCAATAGATAATTTTCTCACTATAATATATTCAATAAAATTGTGTGTATGAATCCACTTATGAGAGGCTTCTTGTTGTGTATTTATACTTTTCCAAGTGACTTATTTCCTTAACTTTAGGTTTTTTTCTATAATTGTTTTACCCTTTATTAATGACTTTTAACTTCTTGTTGCAACCGTTTAGGAGCTTCTTAACCATTCTTCAGAGCTTCCTACTTCATGACCTCATAAATCCTCAACCATGAGGAAATACGTGGCATACCACCTATCGTTGGAAAAGACATGATGATGACTATGAATCCATGAGTGTGTTACCTATATTTACACTATCTTTCATGTCCTTATTCCTCAAACAACTTCAAGATTTATGACCACACCTATGGGGCTTATTGTATACTTCTTCAAATTTACCCATCACATCTATTGACATTAATGACAAGCACGTTTTTTTACATCAATGAAAACAAGATTACCAACAATATCCCCCTTTGGCATTGATGGAAACACTTATATTGCCCCTGTGACCATTTATCCTCATTTATCTCTTATGAGGTTTCTCTCCTCATGTTTTTGTCCCCCTTTGAAATCAGTGGAAAAGGGTAGCTCTCTTTGGGGTTTCTCCCCCTATCTTCATGCTTTTGATATTTCTCTTTCTCCTCCTTTGACATCATGGGAAAAAAGGAAACTCCCCCTATTGGCTCCTCATGTCTTCATGGATGTAATTTGGTCTCTCTCTCTGATGATATCTCTTCCCTTGACTTATCTTCAAGATGTCGTGTAGATCAAGGTGGGGATTATTGTATATACCTCATTTCCTCTCTTCCATGTTTGCTTTTCCATGGGTTCTCCCTCTTGTAATTCACTGACATATATAAAAATCATTCAAAGTTACCTTACATCAAATCTTTATGGCTTGTCAAGTTCACATCAATGACCATGCTTTCCTCTTGCGATATTGTTCTTGCTGATGGTTTCTCTTCCTTTGTCTTGTTGTGCCTTTCAATGCTTGCCTTCCTCTGACTAATTGATTTCACATGTCAATATGTCGTCATCCACTGTTATGTATATTCTATGATTCATGTCTTTTGTACTCTCTACTAGACCTACCAAATACCTCATGAAATCATCTTTATCAATGTGTCATAATAACTGTCCATGATTCTGCTACTCAACTTCACACAATGTTGACCCATCTACTGTAATTCATTACAACATTATCCTGCTCTTCAAACTGACTCAAATATGTCCACTAGTCTACTCTATTAATGTCACTTCTTGGAATATTCTATACAAAAATTGTCCCAATGATATTCTTTATAACTGTTAGTCGGTACCTGCATGGGAATGTATTCTCCTCAAACAATCAAACTGTCACAAGAAATTTTTCACTTTTGTCATCAAACAACTCTAAAACTTCCTTCCCAAAATATGCAAACACTTCATATTGTTCGAAAGATAGTTCTCTGATCTATATAGCTACTACTTAGACTCCCCCTTTTCAATATTCATACTTACTGGGAGTATCCAATATGAATGACTCAGAAAGGTGGAGGAGGCCACCCTAAAGTGGATTAATATTCTTATTCTATCATATGTATTCTAACATCTTCCTCTTCATCACCTTCTTCAATTCTGACATCTTCCTATTTTCCTGTAGATTCATCATGATATTGTACTACTGCAAATCCTAAGAGTATGATTTATGGGAGTTATTCATTCACATGTTCTTCCTTTACCTATTATTTATTCACATGTTCTTTATTCAAATGTTCTTTCTTTCTTTTCCAAACCTTCTCACATATGATATCAATGTTTTCTTTAATGGAAGTATCCATCATCCTTCTACAATCATGAACTATTTGTCCATAGTTGTGTCATTTGTATCATTCATTATTGTATGGAGCCACATAAACAATTCTTTCTTGACCGTTTCTTCCATAAGCTATGCAATATACATCTTTATGTCTAAAGTTAGTACATGTAAAACAATGCCCCAAAAAGAAATTTTGATACCTGGGAGTGACTGATGTTCTTTGTGGTGTATTCCTTATGAATTCCTTCCTTGGATGATCACCGTCTTTGTTTCCTTCACAATGATTGAAGCTTCTTTGATACCTAAAAGTGGAGGGTCTTCTTTGATATATGTCTCTTTTGTATTCTTCTTCTTGAGTCTTCTCCATTTCTGGAATATTCTCCTTTGAGGGATCGCATTCTTCCTTCTTGATAGGGACTCTGATGATTTCTTCATAAATCTTAGCCTTCTCTTCATTCCTCCTTCCTAGCAACATGTAACACTTCCCTTAAACTATCTTTACTGGTGGTGTGGAGATTTCTCTCTCTTCAATGTTCTGGCTGAGCTCGACAACTTTAACTCTTAATGTAAAAACTTCTTCTTCTAGATTCTCACACTTTTCTTCTCTTTTCATCATCCAGATCTTCATAATTCCTTATGTTCTCTTTGCTTCTTCAATTTGGGTCTTCAAGGTGACGATTTCTTCTTCAATTTTTATTTCTTATTGACTAAATTTTGCTTCAAGAGTGTTTAAGTCCTCTGATATTTCCTTAATATGACTTGGAAAAATTTCTTCTCTCTTCTATGCTTCCTTTCTTTGTGATACTATTTTGGTTTCCAAGCATTGTTTCTCTTTCAACTGATCCTTGATAGTTTATTCAATCATTATGGCCTCTTCTACTTGGTATTTTAGGTTCGTAATCATCTATTAGACTTCTTCAAATTCGGGATTTTGACACCCCTTATTTAGCTCGATGAATTCTTCCTTGAGTGACTTTTTCTTCATTATTTCTTTCATCAATTCGTCTAAAGAATTGATTAATTATACTTCAATATTTACTATGCCTTCTTCACAATCTTATTCTTCTAAATGTGGCTGACATGAAGAGCATATTTCATCTCGTTCTACTTCAGTATATTATTTATTCTGATTAGCATTCTCTGGCTCTGCGATAGAATGGGATTCCTTAAAGTATATATTATGTATCTTATCCCAAATATCTTTGGCTGATGAACATTGTCCCACTTTGTCATTTATCGAATCAGGTAATCCTTCAAGGAGGAAATCCATTGCTATTTTGTTGTTTCTTTTTAATTCCTTCTTAGTTGCAGTCTTTGATTTATTTGAACTAGTGTATCCTGTAACAATTGAGTACCAAACTTCATACCCCTGTGCTCTTAGAAATTCTTTCATATTGTTTCTCCGTATCTCGTAGATCTGACCATTCTGACCATCAAACTGTGGTACTCTAATATTAGCGTACTCCATGATCTTTCTTCCAGTGGTTAAATTACTTTCTTGAATGACCTGCTCTAATACCAATTGTTGGAATACTTAGGAGGGGGGGGGGGGTAAATCAGTATGATCACTTTTTACCACTTTCAATCACAATATATATAAAATTCAACTCTATCAACAATATTCAATAGTTTATCACTTATGAATTTATTATATCATTGCATCATAAATAATATCATTCATTAGTGCATAATAAACAACCACAACCACACAGTACACCATAATTTTCGTGGAAACCCAAATGGGAGAAAACCACAAAATGTTTTCTTATATATATCAAGAATACATTCATAGGAAGCACCAAATTCCAAATTCTCCAGCACCAACTGGAAGGAAGCTCCAACCCCCTAGTTTATAGGATCCAACCTTAAGGAAGCTACAACTCCCTGAATTCTCCATCTACAACAGGAAGGAGGATATAATCCCCTATGTTCTTTGGCTCCAACCAAAAGGATGTTACAACCCCTTGATTTACAGGCTCCAACCTAAAGGAAGGTCCAAATCCCTATGTTCTTCGACACCAACCGGAAGCAGGATACATCCCCCTTTCCTTGCCCCATCTCGTCGCCCTGAAATATAAGTGTAGACTCAAACTGTCACTACCTCTTATCGACTTGTAACTTCCACTGTCACCAATACATCAACTTGTCACTGTCACTATCATTGTCAACCTATCACTATCATTGTCAGATCAACATGTAACTAATGATTAACCAATCATCCAACCTATCATTATCCCTGTCACTGTCTATGTCATTGATATACCATCATCAACTAGATCCACTCACATGGATACCAAAACGATCACCAAGATGTGCATCAAAACCTATTCTATAACACGCATGTACTATATCCATAAACCATGTACCGTATACATGAACCATGTACCAAAATCTATACCATATCATGTATCATCCATGTACCAAAACCTGTACCATATCATGCATGTACCAAGATATACCATAAACCATGTACTATGATATGTGCCTCATACAAATACCATATCACTCATGATATGTCTCAATCATTCCATACACCATGAACCATAATCATCAATGATGTGCCTCAACCAAGTACCAAAACATATATGATATGCATTCAAACATATACCTTGAACAAGTTCCAAAATGCATAAACCATGTACCAAGATATGTAGCTCAAACATGTGCCATATCACTCATGATATGCCTCAACCATAAGCCATAAACCATGTGCCAAATATATATTCCAATTCATCCAAGATATGCATCAATAATATACCATACAACAAACCATATGCCAAGTATACAAGATGTGACAATGTCTCAACAATATGGCTCAAGCATGCACCATAACAACCAAGATCATATACCAAGTATATGCATCACACATGTTCCAATAATCACAACGATGTGCCTCTAACAATGAACCATAACAACCATATGAAATGTACCAAGGATATATCTCAAGCATGTATGTCTCTCAATCATATGCATCCATGTACCCAAGAGGCCTTAAGCATGTGCCAAGCTATCTAAGAATCAAATAAATAAATGCATACCTTTACTCATGATGAAAACCTGATCCATACCATCTCAGACCCTGTAACAACCTTGTTTTATCATCATATGTTGCCGCAACTTGAACCAAGAATCCTTCTTTAAATCTGGCTTAGCCTCGCTAGAAAGATGTTGGTTATCAACGCGGGGCCTCGCGTGACAGGCACTAAGAAACTCACAGGGGTGCCTCACGGGACACCAGTAGTCTGACCCGTGGGGGTCAGTCGAACTAGGGTTTATCAGAAAACCCTCACTCTCCTCTTCAATCCCAAAAATTTTGCCTTTGTGTTTCCTTTGCTACCTCAGATTCATCAATAGATCATTTGCTCACTAGAAGATATTCGATAAATTTGTGTGTATGAATCTACTTATGAGATGTTTCTTGTTGTGTATTTATACTTTTCCAAGTGACTTCTTTCCTTAACTTTAGTATTTCTTATTATAAATATTTTACCCTTAATTAATGACTTGTAACTTCTTGTTGCAACTATTTAGGGGCTTCTTACCCATTCTTCATGGATTCGAACTTCATGACCTCATAACTCCTCAACCGTAAGGAAATACATGACGTACCACCTATCGTTGGAAACATCATGACAAGGAATATCCATCTATGGGCATGATACTTTCATTTACACTATCCTTCATGTCCTTAATCCTCAAAAAACTTATGGCTTCATGACCACACCTATGGGGCTTCTTGTATACTTCTTCAAATGAACCCATCACATATGTTCACATTAATTACAACCACATCTGTTGACAACAATGAAAACCAAATTACCAACATAGACAACTGGTCCTCCACAATGATAACTAAGAAGGATTGACCATAACCTTAGTTAAACTAGTGGATTGCTCATATGGGAGAGTGATCTTAATGAATGTTATGCTTGGGGTGATATAGCATCAAATGGTTGAAATAATTATGTAATGGTGGTTTTAGGTACAACTAGGGGGATTCTGATATACCTGCGGGTACATGGAAAATCAAATACATGAAAACATTATGTCTATTGAGGTACTACTTGAAACGTAAGTACAAAGGTGTACAAGGATGTCCAACTAGGTGACTCCACTTGTATTCCCTATGTGTATGCTTCCTCTCCATAATTTTATTTGTTGAACGAAATTTCTTTGTATTTATAGACATCAAAACACATTTACATCCTAAAACAAATTCATTGAAATTATGGTGTATATAGGCACATTGAAGTGTTATGATACAACTTGTAGTGTAATTATATAGGAGATACAAAGAATTTGTGAGAAATATACAAAGAAATGCAAATTGAAAGAAATAAAAGAGAGACAAACCATAATATAGTGCTTATAGAAATAAACCCTTTATTGATATTCTAAAATGTGAGTAATGTTCAGTTTCCTCTTCAAGGGGATAATTTTCAATTGAGTACACCACCAATACAATAATAATCCTTGACAACATGTTACATAGCTTCCTACCTTTATATATAGTTTCTCACTACCCAAACCCTAACCACTAATGGCCCCAACATTAATGAGTACCCTCTGCCTAGTGGGTCTTATTTTATTAAAATAATCCTTTTACATTAATTAACCACACACCAAAACCTAGTGAACCTCATGCTAGAGTGTTTATTCTAAAACTTCCAAGTCTGAAACGAAAGTGATAAATGGGGGCCTAACTAGATTGGTGTGCATATCATAATATAAACAAAGAGGCGTTAAAGTGAATGCTGGTATTTTTTGGTTTTCTATGTTTTTAGTTAAGTAATGTACACAATTCCTTGTACACTTGTACACAATACTACATACAAATAATATAAATGACTCAACAAAATCAACTAACAACAAACATAAACTTATCAATAAAATAACCCAAACACAAAAATTATGGCCATTAAAACAATATTTGAAAATCAATTCTACATGAACATTTTAACATAACCTCTCTTATCTCTGGATAATCACAATATCCACTAATATACATAAAAAAAAGGGAAATATACATATCTGGATAATCACAGTGACCACTTATATACATAAAAAATGAAATATACTTAAAAAAAAATGCCTTGTATTTATAGGTTTCTTACATGTGATTATGAAAATTTATCTTATAAGCTTAATAAATTGACTTCTCAGAGGGTCCCCACCTTCCTTGTTTTGGATTACTTAGTTTGTGGGGCTATTTTGACGGTGCCAGCCAAGGACACCCACCTTCTATTGGGGTAGGTGCAGTTATGTTCATTAATCAAAACCATTACATTAACATCAAGTATGATCCAGGAGGGAAAAACAATAATAAAGTTGAACTCATCGCTTTATGGACTCTCCTAGAGACAAAAAAACAAAAGGTTATCAGAAAGCTTCAGGTTTTGGGAGAGTCAAAATTGGTGATTGATTGGGCCAAAGGAAAAATCTCCTTCCAAAACATCAACTTGGCCAATATTTTGAGAGACATTAGACTCTCCTTTCGATATTTTGATTGGATGTCTTTCCAACATATTCTGAGAGAACTCAATGTAAAAGCAAACAAGCTCTCAAAAGAAGCATTACAACTGCAAAGAGGGGCTTTCAGGTACTATGAATACTTTGAAGGAACTAAAACAAAGCCATGTAATTTCGGCTTTAACTCTTTTTAAAACGGATGGTCAATGATGTAGGAAATCAAAGAAACATATAGGATGGAAGTCTTTTAAAGCAGTTTTGTAAGAATGAAACAAGTATATTCTATGAATATAAGAAGATTTTTTTCTATGGAAAAAAAAATTCACTTCTAAAATTACAAGTTATCACATAAAGTTAAATTACTCTTAATTTTAAAAAGAATACAA
>ML787450.1:581361-616682 GCA_009831015.1 Picea engelmannii | reverse complement strand
TACCTTAGGAAATTTATACATCATATGGGGTTGAGTGTCATGAAAGGATGGCATGGTACATGCCCACAACCTAGTGAATATTCCCCACTATTAATCATCCTCAACCTATCATTCCAACTTTATAATTGATTTTTGAAAGGATAAAATTTAATTGTTGATGTTGGCTTGGAATATGGACATGTTGTTCCATCATCGCTTATTTGAGTCAATGAATAATTGCATCTTTTCTTCTAGGATAGTTATTTTGGTATTCATTATAGTGGTAGTCATTGGACCACTCGGTTCCACTAGAAGGGATACTATTGATATACACAAACATGATCAACATCATGTGAAAATTATTTTGAGATAGGTCCCATGTAATGGTCTAGACAGGCTTGGGAACACTCCTATACTTTTTATTTTTTATTTCCGAGAGATTACTATGCTTTTTATTTTTTATTTCTAAGAGATTACAAAATTTTTAAACATTGGATATTCCAATTTTTGTAGGAATTTCATTATGTGGTTTGTAGAGATTCAATAGGATATTAAGAGCATGCGAATGCTAGGCACCATAGCTCTCTAATATACCTTAGGGTTTGCAACAATAGTAATGTGTTGGAATACTAAGAGGGGCGGTGAATCAGTATGAGCACTTTTTACCACTTTCAATCACACTATATAGAAACTTCAACTTTATCAGCAATATTCAATATTTTGTCACTTATGCATTCAATATATCATTGCATCATAAACAATATCATTCATCAGTGCATAGTAAACAACCACAAACACACAATACACCAAAATTTACATGGAAACCCAAAGGGGAGAAACCCATGGAATGCTTTCTTATGTATATCAAGAATACATTCATAGGAAGCAACAACTTCCAAATTCTCCAACACCAACTAGAAGGAGGCTCGAACCCCCTAGTTTATAGACTCCAACCTGAAGGAAGATACAACTCCATGAATTCTCTAGCTACAAATGGAAGGAGGCTTCAACACACTTTGTTCTCTGACTCCAACCAAAAGAAGGCTACAACCCCCCTGATTTACAAGCTTCAACCTAAAGGAATGTTCAACTCTCTGTATTATCCGACACCAAACGGAAAGAGGCTACAACCCCCTTTCCTTCCCATGTCATGTCACCCTGAAATATAAGTGTAGACTCAAACTATCACTACCATTTATCAACCTATAACTACCACTATCATTAATACAACAACCCATCATTGTCACTGTCACATCAACCTATAATTGATGATCAACCAATCATCCAACCTATCACTTTCCTTATCACTATCTCTATCACTAATATACCATCATCAACGAGATCCACTCGCATTGATACCAAAACCATCATCAAGATGTGCATCAAACCATATTCTATATCCATAAACCATGTATCATATACATCAACCATATACCAAAACCTGTACTATATCATGAATCACCCATGTACCAAAACCTATACCATATCATTTATGTACCAAGAAATACCATAAACCATTTACTATGATATGTGCCTCATCCAAATGCCATATCATTCATGATATGTCTCAATCATGCCATATAGCATGCACTATAATCATCAATTATGTGCCTCAACCATGTGTCTCAACCAAGTACAAAAACATCAATGATATATAGCCAACCATATGCCTCAAGCATGTGCCAACATATATAAACCATGTACCAAGATATTTACCTCAAATATGTTCCATATCACTCATCGTATGCCTCAACCATAAGCCATAAACTGTGTTCCAAAGATATATCCAATGCATCAAATATATGCCCCAATCATATACCATACAACAAACTATATTCCACGTATCCAAGATGTTTTAATGTCTCAACAATGTGGCTCAAGAAAGCACCATAACAACCAAGATCATATACCAAGTATATGCCTTACACATGTGACAATCTTCACAAATATGTTCCTCTAACAATGAACCATAACAAACATACACAATGTACCAAGGATATATCCCAAGCATGTATGTAGCTCAATCATATGCATCCATGTACCCAAGAGGCCTTAAGCATGTCCCAATCTATCCAAGCATAAAATACATAAATACATACCTTTACTAATGATGAAAACCTTATGCATACCATCTCAAAACCTGTGAAAACCCTGTTGTATCATCATGACTTGATGCAACTTGAACAAAGCGTCCTTCTTCAAATATGTCTCAGCCTCGCTAGACATATGTTGGTTATCATGTGGGGCCTTGCATGAGAGGCACTAAGAAACCCATCAGGGTGCCTCATGGGACATCTATTGTCTAACCTGAGAGGGTCAGTTGAACTGGGGTTTATAAGAAAACCCCCTCTCTCCTCTGAAATCTTGAAACTTTCGACTTCGCACTTCCTTCGTTGCCTCAAATTTTTCATCTCACATTCGTCAATAGATAATTTTCTCACTATAATATATTCAATAAAATTGTGTGTATGAATCCACTTATGAGAGGCTTCTTGTTGTGTATTTATACTTTTCCAAGTGACTTATTTCCTTAACTTTAGGTTTTTTTCTATAATTGTTTTACCCTTTATTAATGACTTTTAACTTCTTGTTGCAACCGTTTAGGAGCTTCTTAACCATTCTTCAGAGCTTCCTACTTCATGACCTCATAAATCCTCAACCATGAGGAAATACGTGGCATACCACCTATCGTTGGAAAAGACATGATGATGACTATGAATCCATGAGTGTGTTACCTATATTTACACTATCTTTCATGTCCTTATTCCTCAAACAACTTCAAGATTTATGACCACACCTATGGGGCTTATTGTATACTTCTTCAAATTTACCCATCACATCTATTGACATTAATGACAAGCACGTTTTTTTACATCAATGAAAACAAGATTACCAACAATATCCCCCTTTGGCATTGATGGAAACACTTATATTGCCCCTGTGACCATTTATCCTCATTTATCTCTTATGAGGTTTCTCTCCTCATGTTTTTGTCCCCCTTTGAAATCAGTGGAAAAGGGTAGCTCTCTTTGGGGTTTCTCCCCCTATCTTCATGCTTTTGATATTTCTCTTTCTCCTCCTTTGACATCATGGGAAAAAAGGAAACTCCCCCTATTGGCTCCTCATGTCTTCATGGATGTAATTTGGTCTCTCTCTCTGATGATATCTCTTCCCTTGACTTATCTTCAAGATGTCGTGTAGATCAAGGTGGGGATTATTGTATATACCTCATTTCCTCTCTTCCATGTTTGCTTTTCCATGGGTTCTCCCTCTTGTAATTCACTGACATATATAAAAATCATTCAAAGTTACCTTACATCAAATCTTTATGGCTTGTCAAGTTCACATCAATGACCATGCTTTCCTCTTGCGATATTGTTCTTGCTGATGGTTTCTCTTCCTTTGTCTTGTTGTGCCTTTCAATGCTTGCCTTCCTCTGACTAATTGATTTCACATGTCAATATGTCGTCATCCACTGTTATGTATATTCTATGATTCATGTCTTTTGTACTCTCTACTAGACCTACCAAATACCTCATGAAATCATCTTTATCAATGTGTCATAATAACTGTCCATGATTCTGCTACTCAACTTCACACAATGTTGACCCATCTACTGTAATTCATTACAACATTATCCTGCTCTTCAAACTGACTCAAATATGTCCACTAGTCTACTCTATTAATGTCACTTCTTGGAATATTCTATACAAAAATTGTCCCAATGATATTCTTTATAACTGTTAGTCGGTACCTGCATGGGAATGTATTCTCCTCAAACAATCAAACTGTCACAAGAAATTTTTCACTTTTGTCATCAAACAACTCTAAAACTTCCTTCCCAAAATATGCAAACACTTCATATTGTTCGAAAGATAGTTCTCTGATCTATATAGCTACTACTTAGACTCCCCCTTTTCAATATTCATACTTACTGGGAGTATCCAATATGAATGACTCAGAAAGGTGGAGGAGGCCACCCTAAAGTGGATTAATATTCTTATTCTATCATATGTATTCTAACATCTTCCTCTTCATCACCTTCTTCAATTCTGACATCTTCCTATTTTCCTGTAGATTCATCATGATATTGTACTACTGCAAATCCTAAGAGTATGATTTATGGGAGTTATTCATTCACATGTTCTTCCTTTACCTATTATTTATTCACATGTTCTTTATTCAAATGTTCTTTCTTTCTTTTCCAAACCTTCTCACATATGATATCAATGTTTTCTTTAATGGAAGTATCCATCATCCTTCTACAATCATGAACTATTTGTCCATAGTTGTGTCATTTGTATCATTCATTATTGTATGGAGCCACATAAACAATTCTTTCTTGACCGTTTCTTCCATAAGCTATGCAATATACATCTTTATGTCTAAAGTTAGTACATGTAAAACAATGCCCCAAAAAGAAATTTTGATACCTGGGAGTGACTGATGTTCTTTGTGGTGTATTCCTTATGAATTCCTTCCTTGGATGATCACCGTCTTTGTTTCCTTCACAATGATTGAAGCTTCTTTGATACCTAAAAGTGGAGGGTCTTCTTTGATATATGTCTCTTTTGTATTCTTCTTCTTGAGTCTTCTCCATTTCTGGAATATTCTCCTTTGAGGGATCGCATTCTTCCTTCTTGATAGGGACTCTGATGATTTCTTCATAAATCTTAGCCTTCTCTTCATTCCTCCTTCCTAGCAACATGTAACACTTCCCTTAAACTATCTTTACTGGTGGTGTGGAGATTTCTCTCTCTTCAATGTTCTGGCTGAGCTCGACAACTTTAACTCTTAATGTAAAAACTTCTTCTTCTAGATTCTCACACTTTTCTTCTCTTTTCATCATCCAGATCTTCATAATTCCTTATGTTCTCTTTGCTTCTTCAATTTGGGTCTTCAAGGTGACGATTTCTTCTTCAATTTTTATTTCTTATTGACTAAATTTTGCTTCAAGAGTGTTTAAGTCCTCTGATATTTCCTTAATATGACTTGGAAAAATTTCTTCTCTCTTCTATGCTTCCTTTCTTTGTGATACTATTTTGGTTTCCAAGCATTGTTTCTCTTTCAACTGATCCTTGATAGTTTATTCAATCATTATGGCCTCTTCTACTTGGTATTTTAGGTTCGTAATCATCTATTAGACTTCTTCAAATTCGGGATTTTGACACCCCTTATTTAGCTCGATGAATTCTTCCTTGAGTGACTTTTTCTTCATTATTTCTTTCATCAATTCGTCTAAAGAATTGATTAATTATACTTCAATATTTACTATGCCTTCTTCACAATCTTATTCTTCTAAATGTGGCTGACATGAAGAGCATATTTCATCTCGTTCTACTTCAGTATATTATTTATTCTGATTAGCATTCTCTGGCTCTGCGATAGAATGGGATTCCTTAAAGTATATATTATGTATCTTATCCCAAATATCTTTGGCTGATGAACATTGTCCCACTTTGTCATTTATCGAATCAGGTAATCCTTCAAGGAGGAAATCCATTGCTATTTTGTTGTTTCTTTTTAATTCCTTCTTAGTTGCAGTCTTTGATTTATTTGAACTAGTGTATCCTGTAACAATTGAGTACCAAACTTCATACCCCTGTGCTCTTAGAAATTCTTTCATATTGTTTCTCCGTATCTCGTAGATCTGACCATTCTGACCATCAAACTGTGGTACTCTAATATTAGCGTACTCCATGATCTTTCTTCCAGTGGTTAAATTACTTTCTTGAATGACCTGCTCTAATACCAATTGTTGGAATACTTAGGAGGGGGGGGGGGGTAAATCAGTATGATCACTTTTTACCACTTTCAATCACAATATATATAAAATTCAACTCTATCAACAATATTCAATAGTTTATCACTTATGAATTTATTATATCATTGCATCATAAATAATATCATTCATTAGTGCATAATAAACAACCACAACCACACAGTACACCATAATTTTCGTGGAAACCCAAATGGGAGAAAACCACAAAATGTTTTCTTATATATATCAAGAATACATTCATAGGAAGCACCAAATTCCAAATTCTCCAGCACCAACTGGAAGGAAGCTCCAACCCCCTAGTTTATAGGATCCAACCTTAAGGAAGCTACAACTCCCTGAATTCTCCATCTACAACAGGAAGGAGGATATAATCCCCTATGTTCTTTGGCTCCAACCAAAAGGATGTTACAACCCCTTGATTTACAGGCTCCAACCTAAAGGAAGGTCCAAATCCCTATGTTCTTCGACACCAACCGGAAGCAGGATACATCCCCCTTTCCTTGCCCCATCTCGTCGCCCTGAAATATAAGTGTAGACTCAAACTGTCACTACCTCTTATCGACTTGTAACTTCCACTGTCACCAATACATCAACTTGTCACTGTCACTATCATTGTCAACCTATCACTATCATTGTCAGATCAACATGTAACTAATGATTAACCAATCATCCAACCTATCATTATCCCTGTCACTGTCTATGTCATTGATATACCATCATCAACTAGATCCACTCACATGGATACCAAAACGATCACCAAGATGTGCATCAAAACCTATTCTATAACACGCATGTACTATATCCATAAACCATGTACCGTATACATGAACCATGTACCAAAATCTATACCATATCATGTATCATCCATGTACCAAAACCTGTACCATATCATGCATGTACCAAGATATACCATAAACCATGTACTATGATATGTGCCTCATACAAATACCATATCACTCATGATATGTCTCAATCATTCCATACACCATGAACCATAATCATCAATGATGTGCCTCAACCAAGTACCAAAACATATATGATATGCATTCAAACATATACCTTGAACAAGTTCCAAAATGCATAAACCATGTACCAAGATATGTAGCTCAAACATGTGCCATATCACTCATGATATGCCTCAACCATAAGCCATAAACCATGTGCCAAATATATATTCCAATTCATCCAAGATATGCATCAATAATATACCATACAACAAACCATATGCCAAGTATACAAGATGTGACAATGTCTCAACAATATGGCTCAAGCATGCACCATAACAACCAAGATCATATACCAAGTATATGCATCACACATGTTCCAATAATCACAACGATGTGCCTCTAACAATGAACCATAACAACCATATGAAATGTACCAAGGATATATCTCAAGCATGTATGTCTCTCAATCATATGCATCCATGTACCCAAGAGGCCTTAAGCATGTGCCAAGCTATCTAAGAATCAAATAAATAAATGCATACCTTTACTCATGATGAAAACCTGATCCATACCATCTCAGACCCTGTAACAACCTTGTTTTATCATCATATGTTGCCGCAACTTGAACCAAGAATCCTTCTTTAAATCTGGCTTAGCCTCGCTAGAAAGATGTTGGTTATCAACGCGGGGCCTCGCGTGACAGGCACTAAGAAACTCACAGGGGTGCCTCACGGGACACCAGTAGTCTGACCCGTGGGGGTCAGTCGAACTAGGGTTTATCAGAAAACCCTCACTCTCCTCTTCAATCCCAAAAATTTTGCCTTTGTGTTTCCTTTGCTACCTCAGATTCATCAATAGATCATTTGCTCACTAGAAGATATTCGATAAATTTGTGTGTATGAATCTACTTATGAGATGTTTCTTGTTGTGTATTTATACTTTTCCAAGTGACTTCTTTCCTTAACTTTAGTATTTCTTATTATAAATATTTTACCCTTAATTAATGACTTGTAACTTCTTGTTGCAACTATTTAGGGGCTTCTTACCCATTCTTCATGGATTCGAACTTCATGACCTCATAACTCCTCAACCGTAAGGAAATACATGACGTACCACCTATCGTTGGAAACATCATGACAAGGAATATCCATCTATGGGCATGATACTTTCATTTACACTATCCTTCATGTCCTTAATCCTCAAAAAACTTATGGCTTCATGACCACACCTATGGGGCTTCTTGTATACTTCTTCAAATGAACCCATCACATATGTTCACATTAATTACAACCACATCTGTTGACAACAATGAAAACCAAATTACCAACATAGACAACTGGTCCTCCACAATGATAACTAAGAAGGATTGACCATAACCTTAGTTAAACTAGTGGATTGCTCATATGGGAGAGTGATCTTAATGAATGTTATGCTTGGGGTGATATAGCATCAAATGGTTGAAATAATTATGTAATGGTGGTTTTAGGTACAACTAGGGGGATTCTGATATACCTGCGGGTACATGGAAAATCAAATACATGAAAACATTATGTCTATTGAGGTACTACTTGAAACGTAAGTACAAAGGTGTACAAGGATGTCCAACTAGGTGACTCCACTTGTATTCCCTATGTGTATGCTTCCTCTCCATAATTTTATTTGTTGAACGAAATTTCTTTGTATTTATAGACATCAAAACACATTTACATCCTAAAACAAATTCATTGAAATTATGGTGTATATAGGCACATTGAAGTGTTATGATACAACTTGTAGTGTAATTATATAGGAGATACAAAGAATTTGTGAGAAATATACAAAGAAATGCAAATTGAAAGAAATAAAAGAGAGACAAACCATAATATAGTGCTTATAGAAATAAACCCTTTATTGATATTCTAAAATGTGAGTAATGTTCAGTTTCCTCTTCAAGGGGATAATTTTCAATTGAGTACACCACCAATACAATAATAATCCTTGACAACATGTTACATAGCTTCCTACCTTTATATATAGTTTCTCACTACCCAAACCCTAACCACTAATGGCCCCAACATTAATGAGTACCCTCTGCCTAGTGGGTCTTATTTTATTAAAATAATCCTTTTACATTAATTAACCACACACCAAAACCTAGTGAACCTCATGCTAGAGTGTTTATTCTAAAACTTCCAAGTCTGAAACGAAAGTGATAAATGGGGGCCTAACTAGATTGGTGTGCATATCATAATATAAACAAAGAGGCGTTAAAGTGAATGCTGGTATTTTTTGGTTTTCTATGTTTTTAGTTAAGTAATGTACACAATTCCTTGTACACTTGTACACAATACTACATACAAATAATATAAATGACTCAACAAAATCAACTAACAACAAACATAAACTTATCAATAAAATAACCCAAACACAAAAATTATGGCCATTAAAACAATATTTGAAAATCAATTCTACATGAACATTTTAACATAACCTCTCTTATCTCTGGATAATCACAATATCCACTAATATACATAAAAAAAAGGGAAATATACATATCTGGATAATCACAGTGACCACTTATATACATAAAAAATGAAATATACTTAAAAAAAAATGCCTTGTATTTATAGGTTTCTTACATGTGATTATGAAAATTTATCTTATAAGCTTAATAAATTGACTTCTCAGAGGGTCCCCACCTTCCTTGTTTTGGATTACTTAGTTTGTGGGGCTATTTTGACGGTGCCAGCCAAGGACACCCACCTTCTATTGGGGTAGGTGCAGTTATGTTCATTAATCAAAACCATTACATTAACATCAAGTATGATCCAGGAGGGAAAAACAATAATAAAGTTGAACTCATCGCTTTATGGACTCTCCTAGAGACAAAAAAACAAAAGGTTATCAGAAAGCTTCAGGTTTTGGGAGAGTCAAAATTGGTGATTGATTGGGCCAAAGGAAAAATCTCCTTCCAAAACATCAACTTGGCCAATATTTTGAGAGACATTAGACTCTCCTTTCGATATTTTGATTGGATGTCTTTCCAACATATTCTGAGAGAACTCAATGTAAAAGCAAACAAGCTCTCAAAAGAAGCATTACAACTGCAAAGAGGGGCTTTCAGGTACTATGAATACTTTGAAGGAACTAAAACAAAGCCATGTAATTTCGGCTTTAACTCTTTTTAAAACGGATGGTCAATGATGTAGGAAATCAAAGAAACATATAGGATGGAAGTCTTTTAAAGCAGTTTTGTAAGAATGAAACAAGTATATTCTATGAATATAAGAAGATTTTTTTCTATGGAAAAAAAAATTCACTTCTAAAATTACAAGTTATCACATAAAGTTAAATTACTCTTAATTTTAAAAAGAATACAACATATTCCTTAAAAATTAAAATTTTCTCTATATAATTCAAAATAAACTCCCTGTTATCACATGAATTTGTCATGGGTCATATGTAGTTTTTGTAGGCCGACCAAGTCCTTTGTTTGCATACGGAAAAACCATGAGCGAAATGCAGCATTCATAGTAGTCGATTTTGATCTTGAAGTACAAGGAAGAAGACATGCTCGATTTTCAACGACAGAGATCCCATGTAGAATTCAGATTAACTTTCATATCGAGCAAAGAATAAGTCATGACCATCAGCTATCATTAGAGAAATATCAACGGTGGGGAGGCATTGCAGGGATCGGGAAGAAAATTAAAGTTTCTACAAGTTGTGAGCCTGCAATCCCTCAGGATCAATTATCTTTCTAGATAAATAGATCAACGATGTTTATCGATCCCTCTACAAACAAGCATTTGTGCATTGTGGAGATCGACAAGGAAATTAAAGAGTGAGCAAGTTGAGTCTCCGCAATCACTCGTGGTCATTTATCTTCAAGCAAGGGACACGTTTCTGACAATCTTGCACTCTGGGAGGAAGCAAGCAAAAGATGAGTGAGTAAATAACTCTGAAAGGCCCGAAGCCCAAAATCCATAAGTAATTATGGACCGTTGATCTCAAATCAACAAGAACCGTTGATATTTGCAATAGTATCACCGAAACGCCCGAAGTCCCAAAGTAAATCTTAGCCATTGAAGGCTGAGGATGTGTGTCGACAGGTCTAACACTTTGGAAGATTGTGCGAGAAAGTAGAAGAAAACTCCTGAAGCTAGAACTCCTGAAGTGAATCTCGGTCATCCAAACAAGAGGACACGTGGAGGCATATCTCTCACTTCAGAGATACGATGCTTTGAAGGATTGTAAGAACTATGCATTGAAAAGGACCAAAGCCTGAACTCCTAAAGTAATTTTGGACTGTTGATCTCAAATCAATAAGGACCATTAATCTTTGTAGCAGGTAAGAAATAAATGTCAATCGGAGCCCCGAAGTCCTGAAGAATCAAATTCCCGAAGCATCAAAGTAATGAGAGGTTGCCACGTCAATCGAGAGAAGGTGACTTCAAGATATTTCCATCCAAGCATCCTGAAGTCTCGAAGAGTCAAAGTCCCAAAGTGATGTCAGGATAACACATCACTTTAGGCCCTACCACTCCACAGGTGTTTTTCAACTCAACACATGTAGCTCATCCATCACTAATTGTGACATCATATAGCGTCAGGCCGCCATGTCACTTCAAGCCCATACCACTATGAGAGTTTTTAATGCTTCACAATCCAAAACTCTCGAAGCCCGAAGTGTCGAAGACAATTGGCACTCATCCATGGAGACAAGTGGCTTCCATTTGACCCTAACATATGGCACTCATTCCAGGTCATTAGGTTGCGTCATTCACCCATTTCCATGTGATGTGTGTCTCCCTTATTCCCATGACATGTTTGAACAGTGATGTCAGGCCACCATGTTAGATTCGGGAGATCGTCCTCTGGGAGGTATTCCTGCTTAGCATTCAAATCTCTCAAATGCCAAAATTGGATCCATCTCTAATCATGGTTAAAAGGATTATTGAGTTGGCAAACAGATAAATTTTAGCGGGGAACTAAAATAGAAGGGTTTCCTAGATCATGGATTTGTATCAGATCGATGGCCACACTTCATTGTGGGGACGGAACATGCACGAACATTAAAATTATAGAGTAGTCCTACAATCAAAACCATGGTATAGAGAAATAGGTACATGGTATCTAGTGGTGGATTGTGTGGGCTAAGCGGTGTGGACCCAAACCACCCTTGGCATTTTTCGCAATCACGTTCTTATATGGGGTCCAATCTGAGATCAATGCATGGAAACATAAATTGGGAGTTAAGACAAATAATCAAAGGATCATCACAAGGAGAATAAAATAGTTAGCATATCGCGACGAGTCTATCACTAGAGGAAAGACAACAATCAACTCCCCCCTGAAATGGAAGCATGGAGGGTCTCGCCGAGGGTACATAAAGTTGTCAGCCTGAAGTATCACAGAGGGAAGTTTTTCCACATCCCAATCCTAAGGAGAAATCAATTAATGAAAGGACTGGTGGTTGAACTATTGACTACCCCCCTTAAATGGAAGCATGGAGGGTCTGATCGAGGAGACATAAAACTGTCAGCCTGAAGTACCACATAGGGAAGTTTTTCTTGCAAGCCCAGATTGACCCGAGTTTCCTTCTGAGATAAGTAACATGACTGACAAGAGAAGACACCAGTTACTATCTTGATTATAAATATATCATATGAATGATATGGGAGGGTCGGATGGTTGAGCAGAGCTCCCTTTTGGTAATATTTTGACTAAGCAGAGTTGTTTTGTGGTTATGTATGAGAATTGAGACATTTTCATTAATAGAAGCCAATTTCCTTTCGTCATCTTGTTTCCTATTACTCTGAAATACTCATAATTGGATGATACATATGATATGTTTTGGTTGCATTATAATGGATGGTTGATTATAATGTTGCTATGAATGTTTTTTAGTGTTTTAAACTTTAAGTTCAAGAAGTTCTTTTGACTATTTTTTTCTTCTCCTGGCTTCTTGAAGGCATGATTCTTATAGCATACCTATCCATATTCCTCAATAGGTCTTCCTTTTATTCACCTTTATCCTTAAACCACTGACTGAAGTTAATCAAAACCTCATTTTCTTATGCATGCTAGCCCAGTTCTCTGTGTTAAAACATTATGATGCTGAGTTTTGTCCATTTGACCTTTCATCATTAATTTACTTTCACAAACCTTTTGATGGGTACTGGGCTTATCCTCTTGCAATATGAGGATGACTCTCAGTGCTAACACTCCCCATTTAATAAAAAAATAATTTATAACTAGATATTTTAAAGAATAATGAATCACCTTAAAAAAAATTATAATTGATATTAAAAACGACTTTAAGTCTTAACAATAGGTCAAATCAATTTTAAGTCTTCACAAAAGTAAGAAACAAAGAGGTGAATCTATCTAAGGGTTTCCTTGGTTTCACTCCTCCTTAAGCTCTTTGTTTTTCACTTATTTTTGGAGCTAGCTTAAGTTCTTTGTTTTACACTCATTTTTGGAGATCTTTGGTATAGGCGTATGTGGAATATTCATATATCATCATTTCTTAGATTTGAGGTCAGCCATGGTAACTCTATCGGTGACTTAATAGATCTAATGCAATTTATGTTTTCTTGGCTATGCTTAGTGATGAATGGCTCTGCAATGCATGTAGTCATTAATTTGGAATCTTATAAATAAAACTTGAATCGTAAGTTATTAATGCTCCATTGTTTAAGCTATTATTGTTTTCCTGACGTTTTGATCACGGGAAGGATGTAAAAATGTGGAAGGATTTTCTTTCTTTTAATTTATTATAGACCTTTCCAAAAGTTTTGAATAGATTATCCATGTAAAAATTAATGGATTAAAAGAGCATATAAGGTCAAAATGACTAGGCTCATGCCTAAAAATAGGAAAAAAATAATTAGTAAGATTTTCTATAAGTTAAATATGGTATGGAACCTAGTTGTAAAACTCAATTGGAGCTAGGTATCAACTATGTTAATATTGAATACTAATGTGTAGAAAGCATGTTTCAACCAATGTGTTTTTTGGATTCAACACAAAAAATTGGGAAGGGTATTAGTATTTGAACATTGATTGTTAGCCTAATCCATGTGAAGATAAAGGATAAATTTGTGGCTAAGATCATTTGGAATTCTTATGAGGATGTTTATTTCCATATCAATTAGAAAGAGGAGGTCGTCATGCCCAATATCTCATTTAGTGACCATTCTATTATAGAATGGAAAGAAAAATGCTTGTTGTAGAGGCTAGTTGGTCGTGTCAACTATACTCGTAAGTCGATTGTCTAAGTCGAGTATATGAGTTGGTCGAATAGCCAATGGGTTTGACCGACCAAGGCAGTTGGGAAGTTATAACTTCCATGTAACGGTATATAGAAGTATATATATGTGACTATTTAACAGAGGAAAGGTTGGTTGCTGTTGTACATAATAAAGTGCATATTGTTGGTTCTCCCACTACTTTATGTATGTTTCCATATATGTCTATGTGTGTGTATATATAGTGTTGTATCATATATAA
Organism: Picea engelmannii; assembly: GCA_009831015.1. NCBI lineage: Eukaryota > Viridiplantae > Streptophyta > Pinopsida > Pinales > Pinaceae > Picea > Picea engelmannii. Next base: position 602,480 of record ML787450.1, on the reverse strand, counting down.
TATTGTGTGTGAGGAACTATTGGTAACACTCTCTACTTTCCCTTAGATTACAACATTGATTCAATTTTTGGTAGTTCTGAACTCAAGAATGAAAAGTAAAGTGCACATGATGTTAATATTGGAAGGAGATACATGAATGGTGGGAGTTAAAAAATAATAACTACATAAAAAACTATGCAAGGAGAAATAGACTAATGTTGGGAAAATATTGAGCACGGTTCTTCATAGAGACACACAAACAGTTCCTATAAGTCATTCTGGAGGCACTATTTGAATATCTTATCCAACCCTCCAATGTGAAAATTAACTCTAGATGAAAAAATACTACTAAATATAACCAACGGAGGCTGAACAAATGTTGTTGGGAAAAACACCCTACAGACTAGCAAATTAGTGTCTGACTTTGCATACAGATTTGACCGAATAGAAACTACTTTTTTACCTACATCCCAAGATTTAAACCCCTTTTTCTCAGTAAATGCGTGGACCTACCTTATTACCAGCGTTCAATGTCGATCCTCCATTATGCTCGATTACTTGTTTGCGCTGCTCCTTCCAAAGATGACCTGCACTCAAGACAAACAACAACTATGCATGCATGCTACTTCTATACTCAAGGGTTAGAAATCAAACATAAACCAATCGCATCATATACAGCTCATGAATTGGGATGGGAAACCATTCCTTTTATTACGTAAAGTGAATCAACTTACAAAATCTAAGACCGACCACCGCTCCTTGAACTTGATTCTGGGCTCCTCTTCTTCTGTCCTTCAACTACTTTGCGTTAAATCTCCTTTGGCATGAGGAAAGGCTAAAGGGTTGGGACAATGGAATACATAAATGGGCAGAGTTTCTTTGCTATATTTTTTCCTCCTCCAAATGGTACCCCTACCCCTTCTTTTATAGGCTAGAAGGAGCTAGCGTTTTGGACGAACCCTTGGCCATGCATGGCCGGGAGTTTCATTTAACTGACCCATAGCTTTTTGTTCCATCGAAAACTTTCCTTTTTTCATTCTTTGGTAGGTACACGCAGGCTGTTGTGAGTCAGACAGTGTGTACACGCGTGCAGTAATGGGTTAGGGCACGTGGGCCTTTACACAAGAGGATTTTCAAAGAGTTGTTCAGCAGATTTTTGGCAACGAAGGGATATGATTTGGCCTGATGCCAGGTAAGCATGTGTGGTGCAATTTAGGGTTATAACAGATGCCTCCTAATGTGTGAGGTCAGAAGAGCATTTTATGGATGAAATACATTACCAATCTTCACTGATGTGTCGAACAATTGAGCCCAAGGATCAGGAACCAGGAGGTGTCGTCTGCAAAATAACAAATGTCTCACCGAGGTGGGCATACCCATGCTCGGGATAAAATAGAAAAATGGCTACCAATAAAATACACTGTAGATCCATGTCAAATAACTATAAAGAGTAGCCGTGGATAATACACAGTGGAGCTACATCTCGAAATCAGAAAGATATACATATAGAGTATCCATCTTCCAGAAGTTGATTCGGCTTGATGGCTGGACTTCAGAGCTCGAGAAACAACTTCAAAATCTTATAAAACTCAAGTAGGAGTGTAATATGAGTGTACGACTACACTACCCAGAGGTCTTTGATGGCTCGTCGGTCATGGACTTGATAATCTTGATGATTGGACTGAAGGCTTCAGTGATTTCGAACAAGGACTTGATTGGACGTTCAGGATGGTCGGGTATGTGAACAAGAGACATATTGCAGAGGGGCCGACTCAGTCTTAGTGAAAAACTTCCCTTGGACAATAGCACGACAAGTGATGAGACTCATGCAGCATATATGTTAATCATATGTCTACGAAGCAGGAGGCAACGCAAACTCTCCATATATTTGGAAGAATAACCAAACAGTGGAGGACAGAACTCTATATAGCGAGAACAACTTCCTAAGGTCGTACTACATCCCATAGTCTGATGAACAAATGGACTGATGTGCTTTATCCAAGGGTGACTCATTATGCTGTCAATAAAGAAAATACTTTTCCCATCCTCTTTTTGGGGTATATTTGATTTTTTTGTTCTTTTCGATAAGTTTGGAAAAAGAATAAAGGAATATTATGTTACAATGGAGGAACGAGTATTGCAAACATACAATATCAAGGCACAAGGACAAGACTGATGTTCTAGTGAAATGATACTCGGGAAAAATCCTCCGGCGGTCAAAGGTGTCAAGACACAGAAGCAAACTGTCACAAGGTTGGTGGATAAGGTATGAAAATGTGGTTGATAGAACACGCAATGGTAACATCCTTCGATGTAGGTTTAACGAGCCCAGAGAAGGTAATATCAGTGGTTTTTCATATTTAGAGAGTCTAAAAAAGCATAAAAGGAGACTCTGCTGGGGTACCTTTTTCGACAATAGTCTAGTCGGTTCGAAAAAGGGGTAAACTAGCACCGATTAGATGTCAATTCAAAACCATTTTAACAAGTGTGACAAGGACAAGATCACTCGGCCATTTTTTCACTTTTAAGGAGTCTGAAAAAAGCTTAACTATGGACTCTGTTAGGAATATTCTTCTGGACCAATTTAACGAGTGTGAAAGAATAAGGTCACTCGACGATCTTTTCAATTTTAGGCAGTCTGAAAAGAGCTTAACTATGGACTCTGTGGGGGTTTCTTTTTCATAAATTTAGTCCCTCAAGCCTGAAAAAGGAATAAAATTATACCTGAGAGTACTCTTCTAAAGAATGGAAATTCGATAGAGTATACCTATGTTCGTACATTTGACCGTCCAGACCGAAAAAGGGGTAAACGACTGCCAGATAGACGTGACTTCAAATTTCAGTTTAACGAGCGTGAAAGGCCACAAGATCGCTTGGCAATCTTTTCATTTTTAGACGGTCTGAAAAGGGCTTAAAAGGAGACCCGTTATTTTTGGGAGTCCTGAGGGTGAGACAAAGAGCGAAAAAGAATCATGCAAATGAGGTTGAAACTCATATTCAGGAAAGACTATATGGACTCCTGAGCCTACAATGTTTTTAGAAACGACATGGACACCATAATGCAACCAGGACCTACCTAGGGCATCCATGTTCTGGTAATCTCTACCGCCAAGTTGTGACACTTCTAAAGAAAATATGAGGGTTCTGTGTCACAACCTGATGGGATCGATCCTATAGCAGAGGAAAAAGACAACGAGGCACAAAATCCAAGGTGGTAACCTAACCTATATGCTCAAGTTGATTTTTGAAATTTTTTATGGACCGTCAATATTTTCTCAAAACTCAAAAAAATATGTCCCAATACTCGATCAAATCCCTCCCATATAACTCATGAATCACTCTAAATGGTTTTTGGTTTAATAAAACTGATAAAGGAGGCCAAAAAAGTGACAAAAAGAGGCCAAAAAGTCTATAAATAGAAGCTGGCAGCTCATTATCACCATTGTTGATTTGGAAATTGACTCTGGAGCCAAAAGACCCCCTTTTCCAAAAACAGTGATTCTGGGAGCTACAGTGGACGAAACGAACTTCTTCTTGGACCAAGTAAGTACAAACTCCCTTATCTAGCTATTCAATACTTCAATTTCGGTTTTTAGTTTTTTTTTTGGGTGGGCGTCTACCTTAAAATGGTCAGCTCTAGGTACATGTGGGTTGTCTCTGGACAGACCGCATGTACATTCGGGCAGAGTAAAGTCTGCCCATGTGTACATGTGACTATCGCCTCTACAACTCGCGTGTACCCCCCCTTTTGTAGTGAAAAGCAAACCAAAAGCAAGTACTAATCCTCCTTCACCTTGTTGTGTTGGTAGGATGTATGTCCAGTGGAGGGAAAGAGAGCATGAGGCAATCAGTGAGTTGGTTGCAGCAGATCCGAATGTCGTGGCTGTGTTAATGTAATGCGGTTTACTAAGTTTCTTTCTATGTCCATTTATGCGTGCACAACCAAGGCTATTGAATGCCTTGATTGACTACTGGCACCCTGATGCAGAGGATTTTATGCTAGAGGGGCAATCACTGGTGCCCACAACCGAGGATATCTACTTTTTGACTGGCCTCTCAAGGAGAGGGGAACTAGTCAACTTTCGGACGTTTCCTGCGGGACCGAGCAAGATCTCGGAACTGATAGCCGAGCATTGTGAGGCTGGGACTGAGCGTGTGGGCTCCTAGGTACCTATTAGTAAGATTACTAGCTTAGTGTTGCAGACTATATTGTTATTGATTGGGTGGATTACCAGCTCAACATCCTTGCATCAAGCGTCTCGCACACAAATGAACTGTGCCATCCAGTGCTTGAATGCACATATTTTTGACTAGAGTACCACACTGCTCGAGTGCATGAAGAGGCAATTGACACATTGTCGACAACGGACATAGAGGAACTTTGGGTTCAGGACCATCTTGTGTTCATTCTTTTTTGAGAGAGTTTCGAGTTTTAGTCCTTGGGTTGTAGTACGAGGACATCAGGCCTCATTCCCTGCAGTGTGTAGATGGGTAGTATTACTGCCGTGCCAGGGTGGTGGAAGGACCATTGAGTCCTTCGATGATGATTTCTTTGCATGGATGTCACGACAGATCCCTGTGATTGAGGACTACCCATATGCAGGGATAGATTTCTCTAGAGATCCTAAGATACCCGTGCCTCCTAGTGAGGAGTGAGGGGAGATGGGTAAGTCTCCACCTTTGTAGGTTTTTTTTTGTTTGCATATGTAATTTTTATGTCATTTTTGTTATATATATCATTTTTTTGTATGCCAGAGTATTTGATGGATAAGCATTTGTTGCATGCAAATGTGGGACCCGTGCGACCTGCTGATTATGCACGGAACAGGCGTCATCCATGGCCAGAAGCCGCGGCTTCCGCTGCTGGGGATGTAGCAGTAGCAGGGAACCTCCCAGTCGGAGAGTCCGAGAGGGTCCTTATATGAGTTGAGTGGAACTTCACTGCGCTCACTCACACGGTCCCGATGGCAGAGATAGAGGACCTACCGCCATCCATGTAGCCTCATGTAGTGGGGGAACCTCGGACATGGGTCTGATTGCTTAGGCGTTTAGCCCGTGCTGTGGATGATTATAACAGGGCCCATAGGCCCTGAACCTACTTAGATTTTTTATGTGCCACGATCACCTACTTGTATATATTTTTTGAGGTCATAAGCCCGGTGACTCGTTACTACCTATTTTTGAGGCGCTTGCGTCCATCTATGTACTCTGGTTATTTTATGATGTTATACATGGTTTTTATCTTTTATGTCTTATGGATTCTGTGTGCAAAAATGTATTTACATGTTTATGTCAATGTTCTTTCATATGTGAGCAAGACTCCAATCTAAAATTTGATTAGCTAGAGTATTTGTAATTTGGTTTAATCTCCTAGGAACATGAAAATATGTAATATAATCAAAGTTTCGTTCTAAGAGACGTACCCTAAGGAATCGTCGGTGTAAAGTTGGATCATGAACCCGGTATACTCTGTTTAGCTGCGACACAACCATTTGAGCATCGATATAGACCCGGAGATGAGAGATACCCAATGACAAGGCATCACGAAGCAAATCAATAACTACACTATACTTGGTGACATTATTTGTGGTGTCACCTAAGCATATACATCCAGAAGATAACAACTGGCCCTGAGGTGTAAATATTACCCAAGCTGCAGAGGAAAGCCTCCATGTGTGTCGACTAGCACCATCTACATACCCAATGAACACCTTGGAATCACTTGACATCTGCCATATTGACGAAAGATAACATCAATGACACATCCATAACACTTAAAAGAAACTTAAAAAGTAATAGTACAAAGACTATACATATGTTACAGAAAGTTACCCACAGTGACCTGTCTATGAGTAATACTTCTTGAGGTAGAGCCCATTTCTAGGCTCCACCAAAGCATTCCCTTCAAAATCAACCAAACAATAAGTGCCCTTTTTTAATACCTCTTTTATAATGAAGGCTCTGAACCACATGGGTTTAAACTTTCCTGCCCCCAAGGGGTCCTTATCTTGGTCATAGACCAGGACAAGGTCGCCCTCAAAGAAAATCTGAGGATGAATGGACCTATCATATTGAAACTTGACCTTATGTTTGTGAGCCTTGTTGGCCAGGGACGCATAACGATGTTGCTCGTTGAGCTGCTCAAGGTGTACTAACCGTTCTTCAAGCGGAGAAGTGTCTGGAAATAATTGTACTACCAATTTTAGAGATGGGATCTGACATTCGATGGGCAAGACTGCCTCCATCCCGTAAATGAGTTGAAAAGGTGAGAAACCGATTGTAGTCTTATCAGATGTTCGGTAAGCCCATAATGTTGAGTATAACATCAAATGCCAATTTGACTTGGTTGAGTTGATAGTTCGTTGTAGAATAGTCTTAAGATTTTTGTTTACAGCTTCCACCTACCCATTGGCTTGGGGGTAGGAAGGTGATGAATGCTCCTGCCGTAACCCAAGATTTGATGTTAATTCGGTCATCATTTGGTTCTGAAAGTGACTGCCATGGTCAGTGACAATCTCTCTCGGGACGCTGAACCTTACTATGATCTGGTTGAATAAGAAGAGAGCTGCAGTCTCTCCATCATCTTTAAACGTTGGCATAGCTTCGACCCACTTAGTGAAGTAGTCGACAGCTACGATGATATAGCGGTGCCCCCTTGCTGATAGGGGATTGCATGTAGTGTAATCAATCCCACACTTAGTGAAGGGACCAACTGTGATGACATGAAACATAGGAGAGGGATGTGCCCTCATCTTCCGAGAGAAGATTTGGTACAGATGGCACTTCTTGTCCAATTCGATACAATCTTTGATAAGTTTCGGCTAGAGGTAACTTGCTCATAGAATATTTTGGGTTGTTGCCAACCCAGATAAATGACCGCCACAAGCTCCAGTATGGAAATCATTGAGCATGATGATGGCCTCCCCATGAGTGAGACATCGACGTAAGATGCAGTCTACGTCTCTCCGATACAACGTATCATCGAGTATGAGATAATTCTTAGCCTGATGGAATATCCGCCGACGTTCATCAAAAGAAGCAGAGGTGGGGAATTTCAAAGTCTGGATATAGATAAGTATATCTCCATACCAGGGGTCTGTAGATGCAATCAAAAACATATCTCCCCGGATAGGCAATTCCTCAGGCACAATGTCACCTGACTGAACCGGAAGTTCTCAAATAAGCTCTGCGAAGACCAATGACTTCTTAGACTTTGTTGAAACAAAGTCTAAGTCAAATTATTAGAGGATGACTATCCATCTACTGATTTTTCTACCTATAACTCGTCGTTTCAACATGTACTGAAATGGATTCATGATAGAAATGACGGTGGTCTTGCGAAACAAAACATAGTGATGGAACCGTTGAACAGCATGAACTGCTGCCAACGCAAGTTTTTCGATATGAGAATAATTGAGTTCCGGTCCTACGAGGCCTCGGCTCAGATAATAGATCACGTATTATGAGAACGAATCATCTTCCTGAACTAAAACCACACCAATGGTTGACTCTGCAGCAACCAGATATAATAAGAAATCTTTTTTATAGTTAGGTGGTCGTAGCAGAGGTGCGGTTGTGAGGGAATGTTTTAATACATCAAAAGAGCATTGAGCGGCTTCATCCCAGAGAAAAGGAACGTCTTTCTTTAGTAAACGCATAAATCCCTTGGTGATTTCGGCATAGTTGGCAATGAAGCATCGTAAGAAGTTCACCTTGCCTTGTAGACTTTGAAGTTGTAGGATGTGTGGGGGGGGCAACTGGATTATTGCCTCCACCTTAAGAGGATCGACCATGATCCCTGTTTTTAATATGATGAAACCTAACAATCGTCCTAACGTTACGCAAAAGCTGCACTTGTTTGGATTCAAGCGAATCCTAAAGTAGTGCCAATGTTCAAAGATTAGTCGAAGGTGTGGGATGATCCGTTCACTTGCGAGAGCGTGATGCTAAATCATCTAGATAGGCCTCGACTATATGCTTGAGGTCATGAAAATCAAAAGACATGGCCCGCTAGAATGTGGCCCCAAAATTTTTAAGGCCAAAAGGCATCTTACGATATGCAAATGTACCCCACAGACAAATGAATGTCGTTTTATGTTGGTCTTCGGATTTGATTTGGATTTGATTATATCCCAAAAAACCGTCCATGAAAGAAAAGGCTTCACAACCGACACATTCATCAATGATCTGGTCAATGAATGGTGTTGGAAAATTATCTTTGTGACATGCGTTGTTCAAATCACAGAAATCAGTACATACACGAATCGTGCCTTGTTTTTTATTGATCGGCACAGGATTTGACACCCATTGAGTCAAATGAATAGGATAAATAAAACCTGCCTTTAGCAATTTCTCAACCTCAATCTTGATGGTTGTTGCTTTCTTGGGATTGACTGGATGAAGTTTTTGTCGAACAGGCTTGGCATCAGGATACGTTGTGATTTCATGTTCAACTATTTTCAGATCGATACCTGGCATTTCCTCATAAGACCAGGCAAAAACATCACGGAATTCTTTGAAAAGATCCGTGTAAATTTGAATCTCTTCAGGGGAGCAATCTGCTCCGACGAAGACATTCTCCACGATGCCAGGGTTTTGGGAGATGTTGATGGGTATAGTTTCAACGATAGTCGCCATATTTCCCTCAGCATAAATTTCCTGCGTAGCTAAGAGATTAATAGGACATGGCTGATCTCCCATCATGGTAACGGAAAATTCTCCTGCTTCGATTCATCTTAACTCTGGGAGAAAATATGATCTGTGATGAACATCTTCCCAAGGTTTTTCCGGACTAGTCATTGTTTCGATTACTGCTTCATCAAAAGGCAAGACTAAGTCTAACGAATCGACCTTAGTGAGAGAACCCTGAGCCCAAATAGGCTCTAGAAATGGATCTAACTCTTGTGTAGGAGTCGAATCAGGGTTAGCTAAATATTGATGGACTAAAGAGTACGCTACCTCAGTGACAGACAAGGGCATGGACATGCCTGAGTACCCTGTCTCATCCATCGTGGTTGATGGGGAAGGAAGAATCCAAGGATCCTCAAAGTAAGTCATGCGGAACGACGAAACTTGAAAAATATCAACCTTATGGTGATTAGATACAAATTTGATATCATCGTGAGGAGGTGGGAAATCGAAAGTACCCATCAAGGATGGGCACAAACCAACTCCTACGTTAACGACACCTGGTTGAGGATTATCAATCATCGGGACCGTGGATGCCCCCAAAGCTGGGTCAGGTCTAGAGAAAGACAATTGATCGATGGTCACTATCTGGCCCTCGTGTGGAAATAATAAGACTTGGAAAACTATAGAAACCACAGCTTGCATAGCATATGTCTAACTCTTCCCTAATAAGAGGTTATAGTCAAGGGGAGCATCGACTACCTCTACTTCGACACACATGGTTTTCCCTCCTAAAGGCACAGGGAAAGAAGGAACGATGCCATGTGTTCGGAATGAACGACTGTCAAAAGTAGTGAGGAGAGTAGGTGATTGAGACAAAACGGGCTGGCCAATGGCCTTCCAGCATGCTAACGACATAACGCATGTCGAGGCGCCCTCATTGACTAGCGTGCGGAAGATATTTTGAGTAAAAGTTTTCGTGGGATTAGCCACTACTATCTGAAATGCTACGTGGTAAGGCAGACGAGGTTTTAAGTCGATTGTATCTACCATGATGGTGCCCGAATTACAAGTCTCAGTAGAGCCCAAAGCAGTGAACAAGGCTTTCCTCTAAGCAGGGAAAATTTGGAGGACCTCCAAAGCAGACATCGCATAAGGGGTTTGTGATAAATCCTCCACCATAGAGTAATTCTAGGTGGCCCTTGTGTTTGGGTTGTGAGAATATTTTTTAAATGCACCCTTTGGAATGCATGTCATTGTTTCTCCCAACGTCTTCTCAATCTGTAGAGGAAGAGATGGGAGATCAACCTCTTTACCCTTCTCATAAGCTCTTGGTTTACTATAATCTTGAACTCTAGTTGATATGAAAGCATCAACCCTAACCATATATACGTTCATGGATGAGGGATTGTTTGGAGGTGGGTAGGTTTTTTGGATGCCCCCTTATGTGCTTGTAGAGGCTTGAGTTAGATTTTGCCCATGTTGAAAGGGATTAGTCAACACTGCTTGTTGTTGCTGTGTGAAAAACTTTTGGGCCTCTGCAAGTCGAGGACAAAGATGGGTCAGGTGGTCTTCCACGCACAAGTTGCATGGATACCTCACCTTCCATTTTTCTGTGGTGTCCCCACCAGCATTATCAGTGGGTTTTTTATCCCCCTTACCCTTCTTTCATTGTTTTTTCTTCCCTTCAAGCTGCTGGGTGGCCTTTGGGTTAGTCGACTGCATGGTGTGTACTTCCAACGTTTGGGTAGGGGGAGCAGCCAAAGCAATAGTTTGGTTGGCCGCTGTGTGTTGTATGGATAACTGTTGCAACTATTTTGTCAATTGCTCAGTGGGCTTGGTTTGTGTTGAACCAACAATACCATCGACATGTGGTCCAACTCTCTGTCTAGTTTTATCCAATATCAAATTTGGCGCATCTAGAAAGATGTTGTATAATAAACCAGACTGAGAATAGATGAGCTCAAACTGCTGAGCCCTCATGATGGCATCTTCTTTAGAGAAAACTTTGGATGTCACGATGTCTTTGGACAACTGTGGGACCAAAGACTTAAGGAACCACTCAAGCAAGAATGTTGGTGGGATTGGTACCTTAATTAGACTCTTCCGACATCTCCACTCTCGGAAATGATCAGAGATATGGTCCGTTGTTGTCTGTTCGAAATTGGCGAGCAGCTTTGTGCCAGCATCATATCTCACAGGTAACTGGAAATGGTTAAGGAAGGACATTACTAGTTCACCAAAAGAAGAGTATCTTGAGCGATCGAGCTCGATGTACCATTTTGCGGCACTCCCAATAAGAGTACGTTGAAACAATCGCAACTATACGGAGTCATCTTTCAATGAGTTAGATGAGCACCAAAGATGAAAGGTAGTCACATGATCACCTAGATCTTCATTAGGCTTGGCCTTGAACTTTTGGATGTCCGAAGTAAACTTCATTGGCATAGGAGGCCAATGTGGATCGTGACAAATATGATCATTTAACAACCTTGTCAAATTTGGCAAGTGTAAAGTCGCCAGGAATGGTAGTTTGGGTTGCTGCTGATAACCTGGGAAAAAGGGTCCTGGAGTTTGACTGGCACCAGGTTGCTAGAAAAAGTTTGGCTGCTGGCCCGAGTTCTGGTAGAAACCATGGCCCTGACCAGCGTAAGGATTTTGCATATGTGGAGACATCATCAGCTGATTTCCCAAAAAGGACATAGAATGTTGGGCATCCATTGTATTCGCGGGACTTTGGGAAGGATTACCCCATGCCAGTCCTGCGGGGAGAGGCATAGTGGTCTGCCCGGGGTTCCATTGACTGTTGAAAGAATTACCCCAGAATGACATTTTGGAGGAGGGAACGGATCGTTGTCCTGAGTTCCAAGGTCCTACTATGTGTGCCCCCTGTGCAGGAATAGTACCCTGTGTAGGAGTAGATTTTACAAAAATGGGGCTGCCCCTGGACGAGAAAGTGGATGACGAGAAAGTGTTGTTACCAAACGTTCTATTCCAAGAAAACGATGTCAAACCTACCGGCATACCGTGCGTAGGTGGTCCTTGACTCCCGGATCCAAATAAACTATTGTGTGTAGGTTTCCCGGTGGACTGTTGATGCGGACCACCAAGCGAAGGGGACGAAGGAGGGATATCACCTCATGTGTAAGGAAAAGTGTTAAAAGGTATAGGAGTGCCCCCAAGGTGACCTTGCAGAGGAGCGCTAGAGCTCCCTTCCCCCAGACCCAAAGTCTGTAAAGTGGAGTAGGTTAGTACAGGACTTGTACCCAAACTAGGCATACCGTATGAGAATGGAGGGCCTGTCGCACTAAGTGTGAAGGGGGTTGTGGCCGCCGCCATAGACGGGTTCGGTCCATTGTGGGACGTAGTTGCAGCTGAGACCATGGTGTCTCGGACCGACGATGGTAGGTTAGGAGATGACTCTCCTGTGGTGGCAATTGTGATGGGAATTGACGAATTCCCAGAAGGAGTATCAACATTTGTTTCCATTGCTGTGTGAGGCACTATCTGGCGTTCGTTAAATTGGATTGGTACAATAAACGGTGACAAGATATCAGTGGTTGGGGTTTCAACCGAGCCAATATCGACGGTTGATTCCTCCGGGAGTTGTTCAGGCATAAAGGTTTGTAACCTAGTGTCTTCAAAAGACCCTTGTTGGTCTAGCTTCCGCCTAAATGGTGGCGGGGGGTGGCTCCAGTGTAACTGGCGACAGGCTAAGAAGCCTTCGTGACCGGCGGAGCTCAGGATCCTCCACTATGTGAGAAGATCCAAGACACACTAAGGTATTCTAAACTTTCAAAAGTAACACACACTAAAAAAAAAATCCCCTAAGAGATAAGACAAGCAATCACTAAACTATTTGGAAGAACAGTTACAACAACCAACACTAGAGAAACTTACCAGTGCAAGTGCAACTCAAACACGGAAGCACCCTCCGGGTATACTCTGCAAAGTGTGGCCCGATGTCTGTCCTAGGTACAATGGTATACCCACGCAGTCACCTGTGTATGTCCCTACAAATATTGGCAACTAGGTTGCCAGCACGCGAACAGTCACCAGGCGGGTACAGTCGAAAGTCAGGTAGACCACAATGAGCAGGGTATCAAGCCCGAAACTTGTCAAGGGTATCGAGAGAAAATTGTCTGGAAGACAAATGAGGACCTCGAATGGATTCGAGACCCACAAAGCCCCGTGGAAAATGAAAACAACAGAATCCCAAAACAAGCCCTCTATATGTGTTCTCCACTACGATTGGTCCGGCTTTGGAGGGGTTATCTCTGCTACCTTTCCGCACACGACCTCATGTTTATCCCCTGTGTTAGAGGGGGGTCCTAGATAACTTCCACGAAATTGGACTTAGACACTCCCTATCTCAGACTCCAATGTTGGTTTTGAATGGCCTTGAAGAGTTTCCTCTCCAACCTAATCCAAGGCCCTAATCCTAAACTAGTTTGTGAACCCTACAAACATAAAATTCTAGTATATTTTAAAATTAGCATTGATTTTAAGGCTTTGTCTTACGTCAAGGGGTATGAGGGTAAAACTAATGATGTGTAAAAGACGAAAGAAAAAAATGAATGAAAAGCTGGAAACAAAAAACTTTTACGAAATGCAAAATTTCAACAACTTTTCACAAAGAAAGATTTTTTAATTTTTCTAAGATTTTGGATAGCAAACTCAAAAGAATTTCGCTCGACTACGAGCTACTTATGATCTAAGTGAATTGCAAAAAACTTACGAAATAAAATACTTTTCCCTAGCTAATGATGCAGAAACACACTCTTCAACCAAAGAAGAAAATGAAAAGAGATTTGTATTTATTTACGTGCTAGTAAAGCAAGAAAGGGAAAATAACGACAAGCAAAAAACCAAGAAAAACAATTCTAGCTTAAAGCGCAGATCGAAAAGACTCAGATTAAAGAATCAAACAAAGGCAATTGAAAAAATAATGACTCTCACGCTTGTCTAAAAACCATAAAACAAAAAAAAAAAAATCCTATTTTTCTGTCAACTTTTAACTGAGAAAAAACAGGCTAAGGGTAAGATGAAGCCTAAGCTACTGACTGTTCAAACATAGATTCAAACACCTGAGAGGAATACTTCTTATCAAAGGATTGGATGACTGCCCCACCCTGAACAAAAAGTAGCCTGTACAAGCACGCTACTGTCACTCAAACAGCACGTAAACAAACGCGTGCTGACCAGAGACAGAGAGCGTGTACATACGGGCTGACCTTCTACAGGCCGCGTGCATATCCAAATTCTAAGAAAAAATATGAAAATAGGCAGTCCAGACTAGGAAGAGGCCTCTGGTATTGATAACCAGGATCCATTGAAGGCTTGGATACTCTTTCTAACAGAAAAAACAAATAATGCCAGGAAAAATAATAAGGCAAAAAAAAAATCAATCTGAGATAGGACTGTTAACAAGCAAGACTCAGACAGGATTCCAGAAAACCCCCTGAGAATGTGTGATTCTGATAGGGAAGAGGAGGACTGCCTCTAAGGTTCTTTGAAATCCTACACGCTACTGCTATCTCTACAACTAGCATTCACACATGGGCTGTCAGAGGATAGGGCACAGGTACATGCGTTCAGGCCTTATGCAAGCCACGTGTACCTCTGTGTGTCCTAAAAAATATAGTCAAGAAAAAGTCAGGGAAAGCCGGTATGGAAAACCAGACTCCCTGCTAGCTCAGACCTTACAGAAATAAAGAAAAATACAGGCAAAGAAAAAACAGAAAACCTAGTCTCTAAACTACCCAAAAACTCAAATAAATCCAAGAACCCTAAAGAGTATTATCCCCAGTATGGTCGCCAATTTTGTTGTTGGGAAAAACACCCTACGGACTAGCAAATTAGGGTCTGACTTTGCATGCAGATTTGACTGAATAGAAACTACTTTTTTACTTACATCCCAAGATTTAAACCCCTTTTTCTCAGTAAATGCATGGAAAAGGACCACCTACCTTATTACCGGTGTTCGATGTAGATCCTCCATTGTGCTCGATTACTTATTTGCGCTGCTCCTTCCAAAGATGACCTGCACTCAAGACAAACAACAACTATGCATGCATGCTACTTCTATACTCAAGGGTTAGAAATCAAACATAAACTAATCGCATCATATACAACTCATGAATTGGGACGGAAAAAGCATTCTTTTTATTACGTAAAGTGAATCAACTTACAAAAGCTGAGACCGGCCACCACTCCTTGAACCTGATCCTGGGCTCCTCTTCCTCTGTCCTTCAACTGCTTTGCGTTAAATCTCCTTTGGCATGAGGAAAGGATAAAGGTTTGGGACAATGGAATATGTAAATGGGCAGAGTTTCTTCGCTATATTTTTTCCTTCTCCAAATGGTACACCTACCCCTTCTTTTATAGGCTAGAAGGAGCTAGGGTTTTGGACGAACCCTTGGCCATGCATGGCCAGGAGTTTCAGTTAACTGACCCATAGCTTTTTGTTCCGTCAGCAACTTTCCTTTTTTCATGCTTTTGTAGGTACACGCAGGTTGTTGTGAGTCAGACAGCATGTACATGTGTGCAATAATGGGTTATGGCGCGTGGGACTTTAAACAAGAGTATTTTCAAAGAGTTGTTCAGCAGAGTTTTGGCAAAGAAGGGATATGAGTTGGCCTGATGCCAGGTAAGCATGTGTGGTGCAATTTAGGGTTATAACAACAAATCTAAATGAGTGGTTTGAAATAATATTCTAAGACCAAATTGAAGAACAAACCATTAAGGATATATCATCAGTCAAAACTGTTAAAAATAAGTATTACACAAACTTTCATGATGCTTTCCTTTGTACCACTCTATCCCTATTCCATAAATTTATTCTAGATAATGAAGTCAGAGACATTTTTGAGTACCAACCTCTCTTAATCACACCTCCACCAAATTATAACTGGGATAAAAATTAGGATGAGTGGGAAGAATTCTTAGAATCTAGTTGTAAATATGCACATGAAGCCTATGATTACTTTTTGAAGAAATGAGAATAAAAAGCATGGATGACATCATCGAACTCAAGTAATTCAGGTCGATGATGGGGGGGGATTGGAGGATCCATGATATGTTTTAAATCAATTCAACCACACCAAAGAAAATAATTTTGGAAGTAAGGAGGAAGATAACTAAAATAAGAGACACACTAGAATCAAAAGGGAAGACTTCATGACAAATGCATATCCATAAAACCTCACTCGAAATCCATAAATTGGAGAAGGATCAAAGGAAAAAGGGGCAAGAAGAGATGTTAAATGAGAAGGATCCCCAAAGTTATAATTGTAAACACCCCCAGAAGCAACAAATAACTAGAGAACGTGAGCAGTTTGAGTCTAGCGCGAGCCAACCAGACTTGGCAATAGAAGCATCCCTGACATTTCTTGGAAGGAATGTAAGTTTGCAGTTGAGAGAGGAAGCTAGAGGTTCCCATCAACAAATCAATATAGTTGTCAATATGGAAATCGATGAATTGGGACCCACAGTTCAACAATCCCCTACTAGAAATACTATCCCACATATTATAGACTTCTTTCGTCAAAGGATTCATATTAATACTCGATGTTCGAAGGTATGGTGGAGAACTAATAAATAAGGTCACATACGAGACACATTATTTATTGAAGCACCAAAAATAAATTAGAGTCGAGTAGAGGATATATTCCTCCATATAAAACATATCACAGACTCCGCCCCCCTGTCCAATTCACTCATTGAAGAAGAATCCAAGTCAACATACAATGATATCGAATCAACGCAACCCTCTCGAAGACGATTTCTTGAGTATATAGATAAGGGTTGTCAAATAGAGGAAACAATCCCAGTAAAAGAGGAAGTTCAATTATTATTGAAGGAAAATATGACTGGAGAACAATAACAAATCGTACTAGTCGAGTCAAATACTCAGATTTGAATGCCCCACAACAAAGTCATATCGACTTCCTAGTCAAATCATGTAATAAATCAACAAACTCAAACTCTTTCCATAGTACCAGGTTCTAAACCTCCTAAGAAAAACACAATGGCTCTAAATCATATACATGTCTACAAAAGAGACAAAGACCCAAAATTACATTGGTTCGTTTGCGAAAAATTCTAGTATGTGACAAACATTACAAATGAAGAAAATAAAATAGAACAATTTTGTCTCGCTTTTTGAGCTAGGGCTCTCACTAGGTTCATGAATGTTACAAAAAATCAGGCAAGGTCGAAAACAGATATAAAGAAAAATTTCCTTACTTTTTTTAAGACTCATAATCATTTAACACAAGAATTTTAGATAAATGGGAGAAACAAGATGAATATCCACATGGTCTATCATACGTAGGATGTTGATAAAAACATTGGCCAAGGAGGAGGAAATGGATATAGAGGCCACGGTTGAGGGGGTTACCAAGGAAGAAGAGGGTATAGAGATGGACGCAACAGAGGAGGTTGAGAACATGGTCGAGGCTGATACTGCTATTTTAATTGTTGAACATATGATCACATAAGTCTCGATTGTCCTACTAAGGACAAAATTGAATTTAAATTTTGTTACATATGTGGATTGGGTGATCACTCACTCGAATATTGTCCGATAGTATTGGAGAAAGTAATGAACAAAAGTAATGTGAACCTCATGCATATTGTGTCTAAGAAAGAAGTATTAAACTCAACTAATATCCATGTTGTGACCAGATCAGGTGTGGGTCTAGAAAATTACCAAGAATCACCAATTCGACAACCAAGATATTGAAATTCTTGTCCCGACCCAGAGAAAGAAGAAAAGATAATGTGGGAAGAACTAAAAGTTTTTTAAAATATCGACCAAGAAAAAAATGGAAATAGGGGAAGGAAGCAAAACACTTTATACACTGTCTTAGATGAGTTCCTCTAGCCACCAAAAGAAAATAAGTTGGTCAACCGCTTGATAAACTTACTTAATATTATTAGGGAGTATGAATAATATTAATGACCGTATAAGAATCTTTGACAAATGTCGCAAGATAAACACAATGATTACGATCCACAAGTCGACCTCGATATCAACAAAAACATGATTCAACAAGTTGTGGTTGAATTTGGGTCTCAAGTCAACATCCTTCTTTGGGACACATGGAAACAACTTGGAAGATCCCTGTTGGCTACAACAATGAATTTCTTAAAACTAGCAGGTCAACGATTCATCGAGCCAATCAAGAAACTTACAAAGGTCAAAATGCATATAATGGGAATTCCAACCTCAGTCGACTTTGAAGTGATTAACTTAGTCAAAGGTATTACCTCTTACCCCACATTAGTAGGTAGACCATGGGGTTGGAATATGAAAGAAACTATATGCCTATAAAAAGATATAATCAAGTTGAAAGGAAGTGGTAGGAAAAAGTCAGAGAAGAAGGAAGAGTGCAAATCCTAGTAGAGTCCTTCACTAGTCAAGCTACTCGATGGTGGGAGACCCACACTCCCTATTTACAAACATGGACCACCACTAAATTATACTTTGTCGAACGATTCAAAGGGAAATAACTGTCATCAAAAGTTGGCATCCTAACCTTTGAACCTAGGTTCAACCCAGTATCTCATATTCAACAATGTGAAAATGAATGGAGAAGAGATGGATACACGAATGAAAGAGTTTCCTCACACATGTTCCTAAACATGTTGGATGATATACCACAAAAATGGTATAAAATCAAAGAGGCATGTCGCCATACATTCAATTGGACTGAAATAAAGAAAAATTCCATAAGATATTTTGAATTCATTTAGGAAGAGGCACATTTAAGAGAGTTAGCATTAGAGATAAAGAAGTTTTTGGAAAAACCAAACCTCGACGAATTTCAAAAAAGAGGAAAGACAAAATATGACATAGGATCTACGTCGACTTGTAACTTCATATCGAATAATGATCAATATAATATAAGTGCTCATTGTGTGGACATGGAAAACATAATTTTTCCAAGGAAAATATTCATATGGAGGAAAAACCACCCAAGAGTAAATAATTATGTGAAGACAATTTTTACCATAACCAAGGAAGACAAGGAGGAATTATAAAAACTTGATTTCCCATAAGGCTATAACGAGGTTATTAAAGGTGATCAACATTTGGATGAATCTAAACCTATAGAATGGATGGATGTATACATAAAAACCAAATAATTTGACATTTTTATCGATGGTCGACCAAAAATGGAAAGAATAGGAGAATACTAGTCAGATAAGCAGACAACAGAAATAGTTGACCTATTGCACAATTACAAAGATGTTTTTTCTCATGACTATAAATATTTGAAAGGAATTGTAAAAGATATGGGGGATATGAAAATCGACCTCATCCTAGGTCCTAAACCTATCAAGAGATGACCATACAAATTATCCCACAAGTACAAATCCATCGTACAAAAAGAAATTGAGGCCCTTTGGATTGAAGAATGCATTGACAATATTTTCAAGGATAATGGTAAAATCCTTTCGAGAATATATTTATAAAACGATGGCCATATACTTTGACAATTGGAAAATTTACAACTTATTAAAACACCACATCCAGTGGCTCAGGATGATTCTAGAAAGATGTCAACAGATTCATCCATCAAGAAATGCATTTTTCCACCCCAATTGGTATTTTGCTTGTGTATATTGTATGCAAAGATGATATCAAAGTCAACATGGAAAAGATAAAGGTAATCCTCGACTTGAAACCTACAGTAAAACAAAATAAAATTAAAATATTCCTTGGGAACACAAGGTACTATAGAAAATTCATCCATCATTACATCGACGTCACATTCCCAATTTATGAGCTTCTATGGAAAGAAGTTGAATTTAATTGGACTCAAAAGTGCAATGGGTTCGTCAAACTATTAAAGAGAAAATTGGTAGAAGCATCGATACTATGATTTCCTAATTTCACGTCCATGTTGACGCATAAAATGTTGTTGTGGGTTCAGTCATAACAAAACCATATGAATACATGATTGACCATCCTAATGCATATTCTAGTCGGAAGATTAACAAGGTTAAACACAATTCTTCGAAACGAAAAGAGAAGTGTTAGCCATGATCTTCACCCTGCAGAAATTTCGGCATTAATTACTAACAAATCAGCGCACATTCTTTAGATATGATCAAGCTCTCAAGTATTTAGTGAAGAAACCTATTCACCAAGGAAAAATATGTCGATGGTTACTATTGTTTCAAGAATTTGACTTTAACATAGTAGTCCGACCGAGAAAAAAGAATGTTGACCCAGATCATCAACTTCAACTCGAAACAGAGGAAGATATGACTGGGATAGAGGATGACCTACCCTATGAACACTTATTCTAGGTTGAGTCCACTCCCAAAGACCTAGAAGAAATATTGAAATTTTTGGAGGAGGGAAAGGTTCCTAATGATCTTCCAGAAAATAGAAAGAAGATTCTACCACTTAAATTAGCACCATTCACCCTCATGAATGGATATTTATATAAGCTAGGAAGTGATGATATTCTAAGAAGATGTGCCCTGGAACATGAAAGAGAAGATATAAATAATGAGGCTTATGTTGGATTTGTAAGGGGGGCACTACCAAGCTGACACGACAACACGAAAGATACTTCAAGCTATCCTTTGGTGGTCGACTTTACATAGAGATTGTCAAGAATAAGTAAAACAATGTGACAAATGCCAGAGAATGGACTAAACTCTATGGAAAAATGAAATTTCCATTCACTTGGTAAACCCTAGTTTACCGTTTGAAATATGGGTTATTGACTTTGTGGGTCCATTCCCAAAGAGATATAAGTGATTAGGCACGAAGCACATCATTACTATAGTCGAATATTTGACAAAATTTGTAGAAGCAGAACCACTCAAGTCATGTCACTTAAATAACAAAATTTATATATGAGAATATAATAACAAGATTTGGATGCCACTTAAATTTAATGAGTGGTTGGGGAACACACATTGTCAATGGAAAAATCCAAATTCTTCTCAATAATTTCATGACTGACCACATAAAAACAACGAACTATCATCCATAGGCTAATTTTGTCGTCGATTCCTTCAATAAAACCCTCTATAAGGACCAAACAAAAATCTACGGGATCAACGAGGATGAATGGTATGACAAGGTCCCTATAGTACTTTGGGAATATAGGGTTGCTTATAAAAGGTCAACTTTTCAAACCCCCTTCAAACTTTTTTATGGTCAGGAAGTTGTGATTCTATTTCACTTCTGGTAAAATGCAGAAAGGGTGGCATTTGTCCTAAGGTATGACCTTACCTTAAATACAAAACAATGCTTCTACCAAATCAACAAAATGGAAGAGGAAATAATGTTGGATATGAAACATCAAGAAGTCCAGAAACACTAACAAAAGGCTTGGCATGGTCAATGTTGGTCACTATAATTGCTTAATTAATTTCAAACAACCAAGTGAAACATAAATTATCAACCCAGGGAAGTCTTTTGTTTCAAAGATAGCTGCGCACTATATATGCTCAATTCCAAAAGCACTTAGTGTTGTAGTAAA
>ML787450.1:525345-579063 GCA_009831015.1 Picea engelmannii | reverse complement strand
GACACTTCTGCACTTCTAATCAATGGTTAGGTTCAAAAGTAATGTAAAGTATTATGCAAAACAAATTAAACATATAGTGATGAGAAAGGACGTTGTATACCTTGAGGTGATCAGATGAAGTGATAATATGGGTCTAAATATGGGTGATGAAGGGTATAACAATGGCAAAAAGTATGAGTAAAAGGGTACAATATGTGGTCTCAACAGTCAACACTTAAAGAAAAAAGACATAAAAGCAAGAGATTTGGTACTAATTTATGACAGTCAGATTAAAGGAAAAATGTGAAAACTTGAAACTGCTTGGTTGGGTACCTATGTTGTCGAAGATATCTGACCAACTGGAGTGGTCCAACTAAGAACCTTGCAAGGGAACCCATTTACAAAAGTGGTTAATGGGGCCTGATTAAAAAAATACAATACATAATAGTCATAATACATGTTGGTGAAAACCTCTAAAGGGGCACCAAAAGGTCTCAAAATAAATAAAGAAAGAAAAACAAAGATATTAACATAAGCAATAAACAATTGGATACAAAACTTTAGGTGCAGAACTGTCGAAAGGAAGCAAGCTAATTAACAAGCCATTAGTGACTTTGAACTATCAATAAGTACATTTTCCAAGCCAATGCACTAAAGATGAAGAGAGAACGAAATCCCTGGTCAAAACAATGAATATACAGAGAAGAGAAAAAAAAGTATAAATAAATTTCAACACCAAAGTGTGACCAAAGAAAGAATTGTCACTGGAAGATCATGGGTGAAATAAGCTCCAAAAACTATAGAGGTAAAAAACTCAAAATGACATACTAAAAATCATTGCTTTTACTATTTATAGAAAACATTTACCCACTTTATATAGTTTTCTCCTTGTATTTCCTATTTTTGAAAATACATGGACTAATTATGTAGTAGAAGACTTTTATTATTATTATTATTATTATTATTATATATATATTTTCCTAGTTATGACAGATTTTCAGCATTCCTTAGCCCATTTGTGCCTCCAGAAGGTATATATTGTCACTGGAATATAAGATAGGTTTTCACCTCTCTTTTTACTTTTGCATCATCCTATGACCACGATTCATATGCCCTAGGTACAAAGCCATTTTATAGTGACACGGAACCTCCTCGTTTTTACTAGAAGTGTTTTTATTAAGTAATAGAGACATACCAAACATGGGTGCCCTAGATAGAACCCTTTTTCCATTTGGTTTCCATGCGAAATTTACTCCATAGGTTTGGGATTCCCTTGTAGTCTCGATATGACATTGTGTTCAAGCCTCATGTATTCTACTCAATATTTTTATGGAAAATACCTATGGCACTCCCTCCATTACATCATGGAGTCTCAATTAATCTCTTTTTAGACTCCTTAAAAGTGAAAAGATTTCCAAGTGAGCTTGTTTCCTTTCACACTCATTAAACGGATTTGAAAGGACATATATTCGGTACAATTTTACCCCTTTCTCAGATCAAATGGACTAACTACAAAAAATGAATACTCTAGTCAACATTGACTAGAAGAGTTCTCCTTGGTATTGTTTTACACTTTTTCCGAGCTAAGGAGACTAAATTTTAAAAAAAAGAACACTATTGGAAGTTTACTTCCTGAGGTTGAGATGTAATTGCATGTCATTCTCCTGCTTGCATTTTTGAGCCTAATGTTGGTTCCCACTTTCTTGTTATAATCCCATTGTCCCAGCAATTCTCAGCATTCACCAAGCAATGTCTTTCATAGATCCTTTTCAACTTGACACCCCTTACCCTTAGAGGAAACATCTCCCTGAGTGTCCATATCCTACTTGCATTCCCTTGCATCGAGCATAGGTATATTCTACTGCATGGAACTAGTTTTCTTTATCATGACACTTGTTTCCTCTCTTGTACCGTAGCATTCTTTTACCTCTTTTTCAAGCTTTAATAACATGAAAAAGACAAAAAAAAAATTGAAAAACAAAAAAGAAGGCTGGAAAAAGAGTATTATGTTCTATCAACAGCAATCATATCACCTTTGAACATAGCACAATTTTTTAGTCCATTCATCAAAGTTTTGGGTTTAGCATGGCCTTAGGAAGTTGAACTCATTACACGGAGTTTACTCCTATGACTAGTTAATCTTTCAGTCCCTATGGAGAGTTTTTCGGTGTCTCCTGCATCACAAACTTTTGTCAATGTTCAATATTGAGTCTATGTTGCCTGCGTTTTCCATCTGTCTCATGATCTTGTTCAAAGGAAGTCCAAATCATGTTAGTCATTCCTCAAAATTATTTACTTTTCATGTCAGCCATCCCTTTACAAGTGAATCTTATAATCACATGAAGTTGTTGTTATACCTCTCACCCTAGGCCTACTTTCACCATTGGTAGGTGACCTTGAACGGGAAAATGACATCTCTTCATTGGTTTCTAATTGGGTGGTTTCCCTTATGTTCAAAGACAATAAATCTATTCACACATTAGGATTTGTGTAGTGTCTTGGACCCATTAGACTCTATTGGTGGTTATCTCACCCCTGTCGATAGTTTCCATTATTGGCTTTTATTCATAGGGTCTCTTTCATGTACAACTTGCACTTGGTGCATGCGAGAGACGTGCATGGTCATTGGTTCATGCATATGTTATTCATTTGATTTCTTCCTAATCATCAATTGTTTCCTTGTACCTCGCGATGGATGATAAGGGATACCTTAATTTCCTCCTTTTAGCAAGTCTCATTCCATAAACTTCATCTCATCTATTCTGGAATCAATCTCTAGAGTCATAAGAGTACCTAGAGTCTTGCAGTCATCAGTGGTAGGTTCTATCGTCATCAATAGTTGGGAATACATTAATGTCCCATGCTCGATGGTATCTTCAAGTGTTAAACCACAACACCTTTATTCACACTTGTTTAATGTACTCATTTTCTTGATTCCTACTTTCATCATTAATGGGTTGTCTCGTGTTTGTAACGACACACCTCAATGACCGGTAATCAAACGAGTCTCATTATGTTCAACTTCAACTACTTTATTCACACGATGCATACTTGCACCATCAACGGTTAGTTTAGAAGACCTCATACTCATAGTACCAACACCTCATACATGTTTCTTTCTTTCATCACACAAATCCTATATGACTTCAGTTATCATGGAAGATCAAATTATACTTCATTGTGTACAAATATCTTCAATGGATTTTGAGATTGGACTCCACTATGTTTTGTCTGTGCCTATGACAACCTATGGCATATGTATACTTAGTATTTCATATTCATGGCCATGAACAATTATCTTCTATATACCCACATGGATCTACAATGTACTTTAAATTGGAAGCCAAGGGTACAAAGTCAATATGTATTGTAATATTCTGACGGGTGACTAGTTCCTCCAACTAGGTCCTCACTACTCCACTTTTGGGAATTGTAATGTATTTTTTTCCATCATGATTTCTCCTCTAACCTCACACATTTTTTTTTTGTAACTAGGGGAATCGGTAACAATGACAATATCGTACTCGCGTGACATAAGGTCGAATCCTGTCGGCTGCCTTATAACCCCTAGGGAGAAACGCACATCCTGCAAGCACACCCTCCGAGTAAATCGAGGTGAGAATCGACCTTGAGACCTATTTTTACATATTTCCTTCCATTTACATGACAGTTGTCAATTGGTCTACACCCCTGCGGGCCTCTAATGTCACACATTAGGGAGCATCTTTTATAGCAATTTTTGCCACATCATATTCATAATTATTTGGTGGCCTACCATTTCCCTCTGTAGACTCATTTTCCCCATTTTGCTCAGTTAAAAATTCAAAATTTTGTACATGTATGCGAGATGAAATTATACAAATTATGTATACACAGGTTGGTCCATTACAACCTGTTGGTTGTGGAGCTTGATTATATTCCTGATTCAGAGGTTTTTTTTCAGGTGTGCTTGGACCCCATTCCCTAATGGGGGAGTGTGGGGGGGATTCCCCCCCCCCACTACTATCACCAGGGGGGTCTAAGTGGGGCGATGACAATTTTTGTAGCCCCCCCCCCCCCCAGCGGGGGATTTGGGGGCAGCGCCCTTGAAGCGAAATTTTGGGAAAAATTTCCTTGTAAAATATTGTAATTTCATATTCAATATGGACCATTCATTATAAGTTCACATATCTAACGGTAGAAGTTATTCTAGGGTTTTTTACCTTGAAGGAAACCCTCTCTTATGAGGGAATTGTATCGCGACAATGTATTATCACCAATATTGTATTCTGAGAGAGGATATTGTTAGATAAAGAAGAGGAAGTTATAATGGTTGTGTTGTAGGTTGTATCCCTTCATTTTGTTGGATAATAAAAAATAAGGACCTAGCAATTTCTCTAGTGGACGTAACCCACACTGGGTGAACCAGTATATCTGTGTCTCTATTGCATTATGTATATTATGTGTTTTATTTCCTCATTTGTCTTATTTTATTTCTCCACGATCCTATTTTTCTAACAAATGGTATCAAAGTGAAAGGTAACTCACAGAAAAAGAGGGTTCCTGGTTCGAGCAGGAGGAATGGTGAAAGATGGAAAGTTTAGGGTTGAGAAATTTAACGACCAAAACTACCAGTTATGGAAGATGTATATGGAATATTATTTATATCATAAGGATCTATTCCTACCATTGGGAAGAATATCAAAGAAGTCGATGAGCATGAAGGATGAATGATGGGAGGTTCTTGACAAAAAGAAACTAGGAACGATACGGTTAAGCCTGCCAGCGTCGGTGGCTTTAAATATTTCAAAAGAAAAGACAAGTGAAGGAGTTGATGGACACATTGTCTAAACTATATGAAAAACCCTTGGCATCCAATAAGGTATTTCTAATGAAGATATTATTTAATATGAAGATGTGAGAAGGTGGGTCTGCTACAAATCATTTAAATCAATTTAATACGGTTACTAATCAACTAAGTTCAGTAAAAGTGGACTTTGATGATGAGGTCAGGGATATTCTAATCCTTTGCTCATTGCCAGAAATCTAGAATGGCTTGTTCATGGTTGTAAGTAACTATGTCTCTGGTTCAAACACTCTAAAATTTGATGATGTTGTTGGTGTTATCCTTAGCGAGGAAATGTGATAGAAAATCACAGGTGAGACATCAGGTAAAGCATTGGTTGTGGAGAACAAAGGAAGACAAAATGATAGAGGAAAGGGCTCAGGGAACCGTGGGAATTGTAGGAAGGGCATATCCAAATCCAGACTAGGAAAGATAAAGTGTTGGAATTGTGGGAATAAAGGACATCTAAATAAAGACTGCATAGCTCCAAAGAAACAAAGATATGGAAAACAAGACAAAAATAAAGAAGAAAATGTAAGAGGTGATGTGTTACAAGATGATTTGATTCTTTCTATAGATAATATTTCTGAGTCTTGGGTAGTAGATTTAGGGGCTTCATTTCATGCCACACCCCATAGGAAACATTTTCTAGATTATGTTCAAGGTGATTTTGGACAGGTTCATTTGGGTGATGATGCAACGTGAAAAATTGTTGGAATGGGTAAGGTACAAATAAACCAAAAGAATGGAAACCAATGGTTATTGAAAGAGGTAATACATGTACCAAATCTAAGGAAAAATCTAGTTTCAGCTAGGTAGTTGACAAGCTAAGGTTGTATGTATATCTATATTTACAGATAATGCGTGGAAGGTCAGCAAAGGATCATTGGTGATAGAAAAAGGATATAAGGTAGGTACATTGTATTTATGTACTGGTAATATTGATTCTTATATCTATTTAGCTTCTAAAGGAGTGGATATAACATTTTGACCTCATAGGATTGGACAAATGAGTGAGAAGGGGATGCACATAATTCACAAAAGGAATTTGTTGCCAGATCTTAAACAAATTGATTTGGATTTATGTGATCAATGTGTTTATGGAAACCATAAGAGAGTCATATTTCTCAGAGTTGGAAACGAAAAAGAAGAGTGAAAGTTTATAGCTTGTGTTGTATGGGGACCAACTCAGGTATCATCTCTTGGTGGATCTTGTTATTATGTTACTTTTATTGATTATGCAACTAGAAAAACTTGGGTTTATTGCATTCTACAAAAATATGATGTTTTTGACACTTTTAAGAAATGGAAAGCTTTGGTTGAGAATGAGAGAGGAAAAAGGTTGTAGTGTCTCAGATCATAAAATGGAGGTGAATATTGCAACAAGGAGTTTGATGATTATTGTTCATACCATGGGATTCATATAAATAATACAGTTCCAGGAACACCACAAGAAAATGGTGTGTCGGAAAGGATGAACAAGACAATCATGGAGCATGCAAGGAGTATGAGATTGCATGTAGGGTTTCCCTTATAGTTTTGGGCAGATGTTGTATATATTTTTGTTTACTTGATAAAAAAAGGACCTTCAAGTTATTTGGATTACAGCATTCCATAGGAGGCATGGATAGATAAAAAGGTAAACTATTCTTTTTTGAAGACTTTCCATTGTGAAGCATTTGTCCATATTGATAAAGAAAATAGAACAAAGCTTGAATCCAAATCCAAGAAGTGTACCTTTATTTGATATGGTGTTAATTATTTCAGTTATCTCTTATGGGATTATAAAAATCACAAAATCCTTAGGAGTAGAGATGGCATATTCTATGAGAAGGTCATGTACAAATATCAGTTGCAGGGAAAGAAACAGGAAAAAGAAAAACCAGAATACACAATGTTTGATGGGATCACTGAAAAACAAATTCCAAAGGTACCAAAAAATCAAAATGTACAACAGCAGGAGCAACAGGTACCTCAAACTCCTGCAAGTGTTGTTAGAATGTCTGTCAGGTTAAGTAGACCTCCTTAACGATAATCTCCTTCATTGTATTATTTATTGTTGATTGATTCTGGTGAACCAGAAAGTTATGAGCAGGCAATGTAGGTAGACACTAAAAGAAGTGGGAGCAAGACATGAAAGAGGAAATGGATTCCTTGGTAAATAAATAGACTTGGGACTTGGTTCAGTTTCCTGTAGGAAAAAGAGAACTGCAGAATAAATGGATTTATAGGTTGAAGGAAGAATATGGGGGAAAAAAGAGGTACAAGGACAGACTTGTTGTAAAGGGGTTTGCAAAAAAGAAAGGTATAGATTTTGATGAAATATTTTCTCCTATTTTTAAGATGAGTTCAATTAGGAATATTTTGAGTCTTGTGGCAGTATAAGATTTGCATCTTGAACAATTAGATATAAAAATAGCTTTTCTCCGTGGGGCTTTGGAGGAAAATATGTATATGTAGTAGCCATAGGGGTATGAGGTCAAACGAAAGGATAATTTGGTATGCAGGTTGAAGAATAGCTTGTATGGCTTAAACCAAGCTCCATTGCAGTGGTATTTAAAGTTTGACAAGTTTATGACAAAACAAGGTTTTATTAGATGTCATTCTGATCACTGTGTTTATTTTAAAAGGCTAGAAAATGGAATCCATATTATCTTTCTATTGTATGTAGATGACATGCTTGTTGCAGGGTATAACATGCATGATATAAATGTGATCAAGAATAAATTAGCTAATTCATTTGCGATGAAGGATTTGGGTGTTGCAAACAAAATCCTTGGTATGAGAATAACAAGAGATAGAAAAATCACAAATTGACATTGTCTCAAGGTGACTTCATAGAGAAGGCGTTGGAGAGGTTTAAAATGCAGAATGAAAAATGAGTTAGTACACCTTTGTCCATCCATTTCTAATTAAATAATGAAATGTGTCCCAAGACACAAGAGGAGATAAACTACATGTCTAGGGTCCCTTATTCATCAACAATTGGTAGTTTGATGTATGCGATGGTTTGCACAAGACCAGATATTGCGCATGCAGTGGGAGTTGTGAGAAGGTATATGAACAATCCAGGTAAATATCATTGGGAGGAAATAAAGTATATTCTCATGTATTTGAGAGGTACTGCTACTCATGCATTATGTTTTGGAGGTTCAATTATTGCTCTACAGGGATATGTTGATTCAGATATTGTAGGTGATAAAGATAGCAGGAGGAGAACCACAGGGTATTTTTTAACTATAGATGGAACAACAGTAAGTTAGATATGAAAAATACAAAAGGTTGTTGCACTTTCAACAAAAGAAGCAAATGTTGTTTCTATAGAGACTAGTAAAGAAATGATTTGGTTACAAATTTTTATGGAGGATTTGCGAAAGAAGCAGGAGAATAGTAGGTTGTATTGTGACATTGAGAGTTCCATTCATCTTGCAAAGAAATCAACCTTCCATTCAAATACTAATCATATATAGTTCAGGTACCATTCCATATGATCCATCTTGGAATATGGAAATTTGAAGTTGGAAAAAATACATACTAGCCAAAATCCTGCATAAATGTTAACAAAGTGAGTAACCAAGGAGAGATTGAGTTCCTGCTCAGTTTTAGTTGGTCTTCAAAAATAAAGGTGAAGATGAGAAATTTTCTAGGTCCAAGGTGGAGTATAGTCTAGCAGGTACAACAACAGTGGAGTTGTTTTGATTAGTCTTCAAGTGGGAGATTGTTGGTTGTGGAGCCTGATTATCTTCCTAATTCAGAGGTTTGTTTCAGCTGTGCTTGGACCACATTCCCTAATGGGGGGTGTTTTGGGGCTTTCCCCACCACTACTGTAGCTAGGGGGGTCTAGGGGGGGGCAAAAACAAATTTTATAGCCCCCATGGTGGGGGATTCAGGGACAGCGCCCCCAAAGTGAAATTTTGGGAAAAATTGCCTTGTAAAATATTGTAATTTCACAGTCAATCTAAACCATTCATTGTAAGGTCACATATCTAATGGTAGAAGTTATTTTAGGGGTTTTTTCCCTAGAAGGAAACCCTCTCTTATGACAGAATTGTATTGTGGCTTTGTATTATCATGAATATTGTATTCTGAGAAAGGAGACTATGAGAGAAAGAAGAGGAAGTTACAACATGTGTGTTGTAGGATGTATCCCTTCATTTTGATGGATAATAAAAAGGAAGGACCTATAAATTTCTCTCGTGTACGTATCCCACACTAGGTGAATCATGCATATCTATGTCTCTATTGTATTATGTATCTTTTGTGTTTTATTTCTACATTTGTTGTATTGTATTTCTTTGCGATCTTGTTTTTCTAACACAACCCACGTACATCAAGTTTTGTGCTCAAAATTAGAAATATTTCAGATTTTCCATGCCAAGTCATAGGATCCATGACCCTTGACTCTTCATATGTTGGAAAAACTCCATTTTGACCCTTAAACTCCCTTTGGAGGCTATAAATTGATTCATATACAAGCCTTGAGGGGGAGAGAAAACGTTGAGAGCAAGTATACTCTGGAGAATTTTTTTATCATATTACATCCTTGAGTCTACATCCCTTAGTCCTTTATGCCTTAACTCTCTTTATGTTCATCCCCCAAGCTCTCCCTATCTTGTGAAGGAGGAACCCAATTACTCCTAGAATTTGTGAGCTTTCCTTATGGAGGATTGAAGTGGTGAAGGCCCGGGTCGAGGGACTTAGTTTCTCAGTTTCTACGAGTTGTTGATATAGGAGGTTGTCACTTATGTGCTCCTGCTGATTATATTAGTAGAAATACCCTTTTATCATCCAATTGTATGTTGCAAATGTTTATATTATTTCATGGGTAAATTTGCTTTACATGTTAAAGGATTATGCTAGTTTATATGTTAATGTTAAATACATTTTCCATATGCTTGTGTATATTGAATGTTAAGGAAACGTTGTAGGTACTAAGCATTAGATTGTGAGCTCAACAATTGTCTTCTACGAATGTTTGGACGAGGTAGGCTTCTAGCCTTTCCTTTGTTGGCATTTCCATTTATCTAGCATATTTGAGATCTGAGTTTATTTATTGGTGTCGTTTCGTCTGTTGTGGTCCTACCCCAATCCATAGAGATTTATTCCTCGTAAGAAATTCAAGTGAGTGAGAAACTCCTAAATCAAGTGATCATGGATTCCCTAAATCAAGCGATCATGGAAATCATAAATCAAGCAAGCATGACCATCATCAATTCAATCTACATAAAGCATACGACTTTAGACAAACAAATACAAGCAAATTCGAAAAACTTAAAGAATCCAATCTAGTTGATTGGTCTAAATGAAGATCTCACATCAACTAAGAGAATCGACCTGAAAATATTGTGCAAATCAATCAAATAATAAAATTCTACCAAATAAGAAGCTTTCATCAAGAAAAAGAAACTGGCCATGCTGGAAGAATCAACCAACAGAAACACCCCAACACAGTTAATGTAAGGTCTCTTCCAACAGAGCCTTATAAAACATAAATTAAAATAGAGAAATGTTATTCTAACTTGTTAACCATTCATTATTCAACATAATTAAAAAATTGATATTCAACATCATAATAAACCATATATTCAGCATACTCAACTGACAATAAACCACTTAAAACATCATAATGATGAGAATTCATACCTCTAACTGATGCTACTGCAGTTCTCCAACTTTGCTTGATGCTCTTCCCAAAACCGACTAACCTCCCAGCCAGCTAGGAACAAAGCCTCTCTGGCTCCCTAGCTCCAGGATTTCGTAAGGATTCCTGGCCCCCAAGCCCAAAACTCCCAGCAACAGGTGCCCCTATGTAACAGTCCTACAACCAGCTTCTCCAACCAAAAACCAGTAATACAGTCTTCCAATCTCCCCAAAAAAAATGCTCCAATACAGTCCTGCAATATGAAAATAATTATCACCCCCCAAAAGTCCCTCTCCTCGAGTGTTTTTCCCCCTCATATCCTCCTTTCCCCCTTTTCTCATCCACCTTCTTCTCCCTTCATTAAGTTTCACCCACCTTATCCTTCCATTCAATTTCACCCACCTTATCCTTCCATTAAGTGTCAACCACATTATCCCCTTTTCATTAATGGGTCATCTACCGATTCAAAATAATAATTAAAAATTTATTAATATTTCCAACATAAAATTTAATAATTTATTAAACCAATATCCCATAAACCAATATTTAAATATGATAATTTAATTAATTAAACTAATATACATTCAACACATATTTAATCAGGACAATCAATCAATTAATTAATTAAACTTAATATACTTTAAACAAATATTTAACTATGACAATTAATTATCTAACTAGGGTTGTTACATACACCCACCCTTCAGGAAAATTTGTCCCAAAGTTTAAAGTATTTTATGATACAAGGGAAACGACACATGGTTCTTACATTCATATCCAATAAACAACGTTAGTAGTAAGTAAGCCAAGAAAACTCATACATACTAGTGTACATGTGCAAGAAATGCATGTGTAGCTAGTACATACAAGTATTGTGCATGTACTAATAACAATAACTATCACCTCTATAGT
Source organism: Picea engelmannii (assembly GCA_009831015.1). NCBI lineage: Eukaryota > Viridiplantae > Streptophyta > Pinopsida > Pinales > Pinaceae > Picea > Picea engelmannii. The sequence goes on along the minus strand of ML787450.1, from coordinate 567,706 downwards.
AATTTATGTATGCATCCAATCCTTTCAACAAGACTGTTCATTTTATAAAAGATAATAACCCAATCAAATGTTTGCGAAATCCTTTAATTACGATTATCTAGCTCAACAATGTTATTTAGACAATTGTAGTTTAGTTAAGTAATTATGAATATTCATATATACACATTTTCTTTTCAGAAGGAAAAACAATAAATTCCACCATAAGGCAAATCTCCATACACTCTCAACTATTTCTACTCATCCTTCCTCCCTAACTTACTTCCATCTTCCATTCCTATCCTTCCTCTATTGGACTATCTTGGAGCATCAACTATATTGACCTAACTCCAAATAGAACCTGTAAGCATAATTGTCACTATCTTGACCAAGCTTCCCTAGCAAACAACTGACAGTCATCATCACATGTCTAGGGGAGCGTGATCTAACACTGTCCTCCCATGACTCTAATTTTTGGAGGATACACAGTGGGAAATGCCTCCACCCCTCCTAATGGGACTAGATTCCACACCCTACAATGGAATATATAGTGGCACCGTGTTGTTGGGAGTTTTGTCATCGTTTATTTGGTTTTAGGCAGTCTCACCACCTGAAATCCTGCATTGGTCCACATATCATAGAAATGCATTCAAACCAATATAATTTCGCATACAAAGATTCATACCATATTGTTTCTCGGTCGGTGGTCATGACATCCACTTTTATTACCATTATCCCTTGGTTATTTCATAGCCCAATGACCTACAGATTAGTCTGTAACACAAACTCATACATATCTATGCATTATCATCATGTAATTGCATATAAACATAATTTCAATTTGGCATCCACGTACCAAGAACTTTAACATCAAAGTTTTCAAGTTAGAAATACATCTCATAATACCCCATAATTCAATTAACGTTACCCATTCATTAGATTGCATCATATCCAACATCATTCAAATATCATTTAAACCTTCATAGGATTCACATTCACACAGTATAAAGCATCATATCCATCATCATCAATAACATTTAAATATTCATATAATTTACATTCACATAGTAGATCACATCATATCCATCATCATCAATAACATTTAAACATTCATAAAATTTACATTCTCACAATATATCGCATCATTATTCAAATACATTTAAACATTCATAAAGGTTCATACGTCTTAAAAGTTCAAGTGTATCATTTAATAGTTTCACTGTGAAAAGAAAACAAAGGTGTTTAGGCCTCAGGTAATCCTAGTTGTCTAAGTCAAAAGGTGGCATTACATACTCACAACCTTTGAGAAAAATATTCTCGAGGTGGTCAAAAAAAGTGAAGGATAATCTCGTCGTAATGTCTCGGCATCCTCCCAAGTAGCAGATCCTAGACTAAACTTGTCCCACTGGACCTTAACTTGGTCTACCAGATGGTTCCTAAGATTTTAGAATCTACGGTCTAAAATGCGTAATAGTTCTATCGCGAGGGTTCCCGCGTCCGATACCTACAATTCCTTCCAATTTAGTTTATGTTATTCATTAGCAACATAATGACGTAGAACAGATACATGAAAAACATTATAAGTTTTATGAAAGTGGGGTAGCAGTACGAGACGATAGGCAATGGGTCCAATTTTATCTTAGATTTTGAACGATCCTATAAATCGAGGTGACAACTTTGTCCCCTTCCCAAACCGAATGGTACTCTTATTAGGCTTGATACAAATGAAAACCTGATCTCCCACTTTATAACTTCGGTCAGTCCTGTGTGCATCTGCATAACTTTTATGTCTATTATGTTCTTCCTTTAGTCTCTACCTAATCTGAATCACCTGTTCCTCCGTCTCTTGAATCAACTCTGGCCCAACTATTACTCGGTCTTCTAATCTCTCCCAACTCAACGACATTCTGCATGGCCTTCCATATAGAGCTTCGTAGGGTGGCATTCCGATGGAGCTATGAAAAATGTTATTGTAGGCGAACTCTACCAAAGGTAGGTACTTCTCCCAATGGGTTTGATTATCCATAACATACATCCTAAGCATGTCTTCCATAACCTGATTTACGCTCTCGTTTTTCCCATCAGTTTCTGGATGATAAGTTGTGCTTAATTTTCAATTGAGTCCCCAACGCTGACTGCAAACTTGTCCAAAACCTAGAAGTGAATCTGGAGTCCCTATCTAAAATGATCTTCTTAGGTATCCCATGCAAATGGATGACCTCACTTACAAAAACACATGCCACATCACTGACATCGTAAGTGTCTCTAACCGGAATAAAATGAGCACTCTTGGTTAACTTATCAACTATCACAAGAATAGCATTGTGTCTATGAGATGTGAGCAGCAATCCCACAACAAAATCCATAGAAATGACTTCCCACTTGGTTATAGGAACATCATGTGGTTGTAGGAGATCTGTCGGGTGATGGTGGTCGACTTTCACTTGTTGAAACTCTAGGAACTTGGCAACGAAATGCACTACATTGCGCTTCATGCCTACCCAGAAGAAGAGCTTCCTCATATCTGTGTACATTTTCTTCACACCCATATGCGCACAGTAAATTTCTCTATGGGCTTCCTTCAGTATGATGCTTCGAATATCCCCATTTTCGGGGATGTACATCCTTCCTCGATATCTTAATAGTCTTTCTGCTTCCAGACTATATCCTTCATACTTTGGATCTGATTTCCTCCCACTCTGGAGATTTGAAGTAACCTTTAAATACCAACTGTCTCCAAGGAGTTGTGTTAACACACGTTCCCTCAGATTGACTTTTAAGGGTACCAAGGAGAAGACACATGGCCTCCTACTCAAGGAATCCACGACCACATTCTCTTTTCCCTTGATATATGAAATACCAAAATCGTACTCACTCATGAACTCACTCCATCACCTTTTCCTGGCATTCAGATCCCTTTGAGTGAAGAGATGTTTTAAACATTGATGGTCCATTTTCAGCTCAAAGTTTCACCCTACTAGATAGTGCCTCCAAAGTTTTAGAGCTAGCATTATCGCTGCCAACTCTAAATCATGAGTAGCATAAAGTTCCTCATGTTTCTTCAACTTCCTTGATGCATAAGATATCACTCCTACATCCTGCATTAGCACAGCCCCCAACCCTTGCTTCGAGGCATCCGTGCAGACTACGAAGTCCTTTTCCATATCCGGAACTCGTAGAATTGGCACACTAGTTAGTAACCTCTTAATCTCGATGAATGCACTATCACATTCTTTTGTCCATTCATACCTGACCCCCTTTCACTACAAAGTGGTGATGGGTTTCGCTATTTTAGAGAACCCTTCCAAAAATCTCTAATAATAACCTGCTAGCCCCATGAAGCTTCTTACCTCATGAGCATTTTTCGGCATTGGCCACTCCATAATGGCCTTTAACTTTTCTGGGTCCACAAAGAGTCCTTCACCGGAAATGATATGACCTAAATAGTGAATTTCTTTCTGGAAGAAGGAACACTTAGACAACTTCCCATACAATTTGTTATTTCTAAGGCAAGACAACACCACTCGCAAGTGTTCCTCATGTTCTCTTTCGTTCTTGGAATAGATAATGATATCATCTAAAAAGACTTGTACAAAGCGGTCTAAGTACTTCCGGAATACACCATTCATGAGGCTCATGAATACTACAAGTGCATTGGTCAATCCGAAAGGTACTACAATGAACTCGTAATGCCCAAACCGAGTTCGAAAGGAAGTTTTTTGGATATTGCCTTCCTTAATCCTTAACTAGTGATACCTTGATCGCAAATCAATCTTTGAGAATATTTTTGCTCCTTTCATATGATCGAAGAGATCATCTATTCATGGCATTGGGTACCTATTTTTCACTGTAGCATAGTTCAAGTCCCTGTAATCTATGCACAGTCGTAAGGAACCATCCTTCTTCTTCACAAAAATTACTGGTGCACCCCAAGGTGAGACACTGGGCCTTATTAGCCCTAAGTCAAGTAGTGCTTTCAACTTCATCTGCAAATCACAAATTTATGGTGCTGTCATCCTATACGAAGTCTTGGAAATTGGTTCTGCACCAGGTTTTAGCTCAATAGTAAAATCAAGCTCCCTCTCAGGAGGTAACCCTGGTAACTCATTTGAAAAAACATCTTTAAACATTGACAATACTGGATATTGATCCAAGGAGGGTCCCTTCCTTTCATTCATTGCTTCCACAACATACATTGGACACCCTTGCCTCATGCACTGCTTGACCTTCATAGTTGAGATAAAGCGTAGAGACACCCGTCTCCGTACACCGTGGATCTCTATTAGCCTTCCTTCATCATCAACACAAAGAACCCTTTTTGCGAAACAATCTACCATAGCTCGATGGGATTATAACCAATCCATTCCAATGATTAGGTCATACGTCTCGAGGGCAGTGATGTCTACCTTCAACCTGGTAGTACACACTTCCAAGTCTACTAGAAAATTATCAATGCTAGGTCCTACCGCTTGTTTTTCCCCTAAAGCCATCTCAACTTGTTTAAAGTCATCTTGCTCGTAGGATGCAAACCCACTCTTTTCTAATTCATATGGTGAAATGAAACTATCCGTAGCACCAGAATCAAATAAAATCTTAACATTGATGTGATTTAGCGTACATGATGACTCAACCACCGTGGATTGATGTTCTGCCTGGTGATTATTAACTGCTGCATAAATCTGGTGGCTACCACTTTCTCTTCCCATTGGGGCCTTTCCTTCTCTATGCACAAATCTTGCTTGCAACTTTGGGCAGTCACGCTAGTAATGGGGTCCTCCACACCCCCAACATGTAACACGAGATGGAACTTGTGCATTGCTCTACAATGGTCTCTGAAATGAGTTCCTTCCCCTGGAACCCCTGCCCCTACTAGCTTCTCCCTGAGAAGGTCGTGGACTTGCCTGTGTCATTGGTGAAGAACGGGATGATGCACTCACTGCCATTGAAATCCCTATGGCGATTGTCCTTGGTGCGACTCTATTACCATATGGAGGTGGCCTGGAGCTCCCTCCCATGGAAAATTTCCTAGGGGCCTTCCCCACGAATCCAGGATGATGCGGAAAGGTGTACCTCATACCTCCATTTAAGTTCATCTATTCCTCGGCATAACGTGCATTTTCTACTGCTTCTGCTACTAAAGACGGTTTCCACATCTGCACCATGGCCCTTATTTTAGGGTTTAACACATAGACAAAGTGTTCTACCTGTCGTTGATCATTATCCACGTATGAAACATATTTGACCAATTCCATAAACCTAATCTCGTATTCTTCTATGGTCTTGTTTCCCTGTACTACAGAATGAAATGCTCCCACCTGTTGTTCCTCGTAGTAAGCTGGTAGATATTTACTTCGAAACCTTTCCTCAAAAATTTCCCAAGAGACGATGTCTGGGGTAAGGTGCAACTGCCTCTCCAGGTTTCCCCACCAATTCAAGGCACTATCCCTTAACTGGAAGATCACTATCTTCTCCTTTGAAGTGAACGCATAGTCCCTTAAAGCGAAACACCTTGTCATGCCTTCCAACCATGCCTCTGCACGTTCACTGGCACGACCCCCGACAAACTCTGGGAGTTTGATATTCTTCATTTCTCTAGTGATGTCTTCAAGTGGAGGCCCTCCCCGTGAATCCCTCAATGCTTCATTATTACCCATTCTAGATGGTGGGGCTCCACTTTGATCCCTGCTGGCTGACGCCCCTTTAAAGTCTCATTTATGGCTTCCAAAGAGAACAAAATGAGAGCTAATTCAGGTGATGGTGGTGGCGGCATTGGCAGTCCCTACAACGATGCCCCTATGCCTCGATTTCCTCGAGTCCTGACTATCCTGTATAATTGAAACTTCATCGACCAAAAATTTTTCAAGGTGAGTCTAGGACAATTCACATTTGCGCAACTTAAACTAGAAAATAGGGTTAGGCGTAAGTTTTTTTTCACTTGTCTGTAAACAGACGTTACTCTCTTTAGGGGAAGTGGCTAGGTTAGGGTTAAAGAATCTAAGCTTGATTGACCCTCTCGCCTAGTAGTTATGCTAGCATTGTACCCCACTCACCTATTCCTCTAACTTACCTTCCTAGCGCGCATGGAACCCCTCCCGATTATCTTGGTCTAAGTCCTTTAAACTTTTCGTTTAAAACTAATTTATGTGATTTCTAACATAATTTATCATTAACATTGATTACTCACTTAGTTAATTAATCATTCTAATTTATTAGTCACTAATGAATTAATCACTTTAAGTAGTTTTAAATTTAAACATCAATTTAAATATAATTCAAACATAATTTTAAATGTAAATAAATTTAAAATATTTAAAATTAAACTATTAATTAAAGCATAGATTTAAAACATAAATTTAACCTAAATTTAAAACATAAATTTAGATATATTTAAACATAAATATATCTAAATTTAGAACATAATTTTAAATATAATTTAAAATTAGAACATAATTTAAAACACAAAATTTAGATATATTTAGGTTAAATTTATATAAAAAAAAATTTAATTATGTCAAACAAAAATTGAAATATGTAAAACAATTTTTTTATTATTATTATTTTTTTTTTACTATTAAATGATTAAATTTAACGAAAATATTAAAAAATATATATAACAAACAACAAAAAAGAAAAAAAATATATTTATTAAATTGATTGATTTGTTTTTTTTAAATAGGGCATCGTGGGTCCTCGCATGAGGCCCATGTGCCCCGCCCTCGCTTCCTCTATCTCTCCTTATCTAAACCCTACATGCACACTTCGGGCTTTCTATCCCCAAACCCTAAACTATCCCCAAACCCTAAACGCTCCATCATTTGCCGCCTTTCTCACTCTACAAGTGCGACCTGGGCCTCTCCCACTCTGCAACTACGACGAAGTTATGGTAATGGCTGGAGGCTCCTCCCTTGATGGCTTTGGCCCTGGGAGCTTAGTCTTGGCTTAATTAACATGTTGTGTTTGGTGCAGGTGCGCTTGGATTTGGTAGCTGTGGATTTGGAGTTTGGGCCTGCGTAGTGCAAGGACCAGTGCCCTCATGGGCTCCTCCTCCATGCGACTGAGCACTCAGCTGTGCAACTATGCCATCATGGGCTCCTTCCTTGGTTCTTAGTGCTCAACATTGATCTATGGTGACTTTGTGCATTGTGTACGATGGGTATCTGAATTAGTGCTTGTAGTAAAAAAAATGTATATCGTCTTCATTTTTTATTTTTATTTTCAAAAGTGTTTTTGCTTCTGTTTTGATTTCTAGTAGAAGGAAGATGACCATATTAACATATTTTGATTTCTGCCATCTCTGATCCAAGGTATAGGCAACTAGGAGAATGAATAGTTCTTTTAATTTTCCCATGCTCAGAGTTTTCCTGCTAAGGATCTCCAATCTCACTGTTTTTACCATATTATCATGTTGTGTAATAAGGTTTCCCCAAGTCACAACGCAGCTCCAAGAACATTTTGTTTTACTCTGAATATTTTGGTTGGTCCTCGGAATCAAGCGATAGTTCATATAAATACTATGTAATGTGTCTCGAGTTCTACTATTCGCAGGCCGTGAAGTAACAAGGAAGAGTAAAGGCAGTTCTCTACAACACTCCAAATTTATTTTCTTTACCTTGAATAGTTTGTTTGTAGGTGATGTAAACATGCATCTTGGAAGTTTGCTGCCAGTAGCGGAAGTGAAAGGTTTAACTCAAAATTTCTCTTAAAAAACTCGTACAGGATCAAATGGTATGAGCATAGAATCTATTAGCTAGTTGTTGATAGGAGTGATACGATGGAAAGGACCTGGAAGAAAGGGCCTAGACCATTTATTCAAGCTTGTAAATCGTTCTCTTTTCACTCAGTTTTGAATTGAAAGGGAAAAGTCAATTTGATAAAGTATTGTTTATAACGCATTCATTTCTTTTGTAAGCGAGGTTCGACCAAGTCTCCAAAGGTTGTTCCCCCTGATGCCTATTCGAATGCCTATTTATTGACAGTTGGGGGTCCAAGGCTCCACAATTGAGATGTAGGCAAACAGGGTTGCATGTATCCCAGTCACTCCTAGGCTAGGAAGAGGAGGGGCTCATGGTCTGAACTAGTCGTCCTCTCCATGCCTTCCTTTACTGGGACTTACACCCATTTCACCTCTAGTTTGGAGAAAGAAGATGAAACTCCTCCAACCTCCTAGAAGAAGGAGGTTAGGGCAAGAAAAAATATGGTTGGGGTTTACCACCACGAATGCAGAATTCATCTCCTAATTTCGAATGTGTCTCGCTACTCTTTTGTCGTTACGCCACGGGGATTGACCTTGCGAATAGGAGTCCTAACTCGCATGGAAATTCCTCCTATTTTGATGCTCCAGGGTTCAACCCGAGGAACACCGCCACAAAGAAGGAAGGTAGATAAGGGAATTTGTATATACCATGCTTTGCTTTTCGGTGTTCATTTTCATTTTGTTTTAGGGATCTTTTTTCACTGGACTTTCTTACGCAGAAAGATCACATCATTTTTAAAGACATTGAATTGATATGATCTTAATTTCTTCTTTTTCATATTTTGTGTGAATGGAGATTCCATGACATCAGAAATTTCCATATTTACTTCTTACCATGATGTTGTATTACACAATAGAAATTTGCAAAGAATTTTGGCACCAAAATTTTTTTTGGGTTGAGATGTATATATATATATTTTTTTAAATAGATATTTTATAAGCATCCTTATCTGGATTGCAGATTTTGGTATGTAATGGGCATGGAACAAAGTTCACTTTAATGCATATCCACTGGATTTTGGAATCTACAATGGAGTTAAGTTTAGGTTTTAAGTTTAGGGACTGTATATTTTCATATACAGCTTATTTAGGGATTGTTTAGGGGTTTTTTTCCTAATTTGATGTAAGGGTTTCAATATAATTTATTTCGGGGTTGTTTAAATTTCTGGGTTGGGAATAGTTCCCTTCCTAAATTGGGTAGGTGGGTAGGACCTGGTCCAAGTTTTTTAAACCAGGGCTATGATACCATGTGTAAGGTCTCTTCCAATAGAGACTTATAAAACATAAATTAAAATAGAGAAATGTTATTCTAACTTGTTAACCATTCATTATTCAACATAATTAAAAGACTGATATTCATCATCATAATAAATCATATATTCATCATACTCAGCATGACAATAAACCACTTAATACAACATAATGATGAGAATACATACCTCTAACTGATGCTACTGCAGTTCTCCAACTATGCTTGATGCTCTACCCAAAACCGACTAACCTCCTAGCTAGCTAGGAGCAGAGCCTCTTCGACTCCCTAGCTCTAGGAGTCCGTAAGGATTCCTGACCCTCGAGCCCAAAACTCCCAGCAACAGGTGCCCCTTGTAACATTCCTACAACCAACTTCTCCAGCCAAAAACAAATGCTCCAATACAGTCCTGCAATATGAAAATAATGCTCACCCCGCAAAAGTCCCTCTCCCCAAGTATTTTCCCCCCTCATATCCTCCTTTCCCCCCTTTCTCATCCACCGCCTTCTCCCTTCATTAAGTTTCACCCACCTTATCCTTCCATTAAGTGTCAACCACATTATCCCCTTTTCATTAATGGGTCATCTACCGATTCAAAATAATAATTAAAAAATTATTAATATTTCCAACATAAAATTTAATAATTTATTAAACCAATATTTAAATATGATAATTTAATTAATTAAACTAATATACATTCAACAAATATTTAATCAGGACAATTAATTAATTAATTAATTAAAATTAATATACTTTAAAAAAATATTTAACTATGACAATTAATTATTTAACTAGGATTGTTACAGTTAATGTCTGACGGGATGTAGTTGACCACCACATTTTTGTAGGCACATCAATCCAATCACATGAATAAACAATTACATCGTTTCTAAATAATGACACGTGCAAACCGCAAATATTGCTGGTCGAATTTAATTCACCCTTTTTCTCTTTTCCTATAAATATCGAGGATTTATGTGTAACATCCCCAACCACCCCAGATTAGGCCATGACACATCACCTCAACTCCTATAGTTCCAAACAACCCAATTGTATCATCCCATACTACTAAGAAACATTACTCTAATATTCTCACTGCACAGTTTCTACCTTTACACACAAGTCTGCATAGTATTGCTTGAGGTAATGTGCTCAAACCAATATTGAGTCATGCCACACAACTTATAACAATGAAATTAAATCAAACAATTATGCCAACATACTGACTACATAGTAAAACCATGTGCACAACCACCTTAGCGTCATGCACCACTTCTATTATTATTATGCGTAGGATATAATTTCTTAACCACACACACAAGTTCCAACCTTTTGAGGCACACAAGATAAAATCTTGCACACCCAGCCACTCAATCATCTTCTTGATGACTCATAAAAAAAAACACAAGGTTAAACTTAATATTCAAGGTTACCATCAACTGACATACTCATGCACCACTACAATTAAGTTCTAAAAACACCATACTTCCATGATCATGCAACAATTAACAAAATAACAACAAATACTTATATGTAACACATTCAAGAATTTAACCCATGTCAAACATAGACAAAATGCATGCAGTAACCATGACAAGTACATAAGGAACACTTATCTTAAATTAAACTCACCAACTGTGGCCTTGACTTGAATGATCCTCCCTGTTGATTAAGGTTGGTTGTCATTGATGTCAACCCTTGAAGAAATCCTGGTAGCACAAAGGTTTGGGTAATGGACCCAAGTCTGTTTGATTTCAATATGACTAATTATTGTCTTTTCATGGTTGATAATAAGTACAAATGGATGAACTCCAAAGTGGTCCCCTTATGGTGAAAGCCCTCATGGGAAGACACTTTGTGGATTGAGTTGTCCTGGAAGTATGGTTAGAGAACCCATGAATATTTGTGGAATAATGAGATGAAGGTCATTGAATTTGTCAGTGAAACTATCCTATATGGATAGTTCTTGTCATTCCATTTCCGGTGGTATGTGGAATGTCACATAACTCCTCACGGTTAGAGAGTTATGGCCATGAGAAGTTGGAGAACCCAGGTTTGGGTAATGGACCCAAGTTTGTTTGATGGATAATGGTATGAGTTTTGATATATTTTCAAGTAATACTATTCTATATGGATATTGCATGTCATTCCATTTTGGTGGTATGTGTAATGTCACATAACTCCTCACGGTTTGAGATTTATGGCCTTACGAAGTTGGAGGACCCTCATATGTCATCTAGAAGCCCCAAAAGGTCAAAGTAGTCAAAGTGGTTTAAGAAATTTTAGAAGGTAAATAATAAAGTGAAGTTATGATTCTACTATAATTCAAAGTGAATAAAAAATAAATTATTTAAATAATAAATTTAATGGATAAATTAGAAGTGGGTTAACCCTAAAATAAGGAAAGTGGGCAAAGTGACCTAAAAGATGTTTTTAAGGAAGTTACTTAGAGAGTATAAATAAGAGGCAAGGCTCTATCATTTTAGATCACACTTGATAATATTGAATATCTATAGGTGTCTGAGGTAACCAAAGTATATATAAGCCTAATTTCAGATGGAAGGTGAAGAAAAGAAGGCCGGAATTCAAGGGAGGATAATTTCTTTTGATGATGCTTTCTAAGGTATGTTATTTATAGGTCATTTCACCATTTTCACAATAAATGTTTTCTAGAATGATTCCAACCGTGAAATTACTATGCCATTGAAGAAACATATCCAACTATTTGTGGTAAACAATTATTCTTGTGGGTCGTTGTATTTTTTGAGTTACACTTCGTGGAAAATAGGGTTTGTGGCTAGTCCTGAAACTAGTCTAAAACAAGTGTTCCGGGTACAAGCGTCATAACTTCTTCATAACAGCTCCAAATTTAGTAAGACCAAATGTGTTGGTTATAGTACAATCTGTAGTATGATTTGTAATATTTTCAGATCAATTCAACAAATATTCTGTGCGGGGCACGCTCTACAAGGTCGTTATCTAAAATAAGTCAAAATTCAACAAGGTATGCCATGTTTTATATAAATCTTTTTATGAGAGGTTCCAAGTAGTGACGCCTGGAGGAATTGCATAAAAAACACTAAAGAACATTGTGTATCAGTTTCATATAGTTATTCATTACAGGTACAAAGTTATTATTATTTCAAGTTAGGGTTGTTGACTAATCCAAAACTAGTCATGTGAGACTAAAGAAAAGTATGATGAAAATGCTAGTCTCTTGTTGTTAAAGTTAAGCAAGGTTTGCAAGTATGTGATCATATACACCAGGTCTATTACAGAGTTACAAATCATATTTGGATTATGAAATTCACGAGGGATTTTGGTTAAGGTACATTTTGGGTACATGGTTGAGACAAGTAGTCGAAGAGTTGGCACATGCATGAGGTGTATAGTTGATTATGTTGTTACATATTGATGAGTCATAGTTGACGAGTAGTTAAAAAATGATTGGTACATACTTGGTACATGGTTGGATGCACTTTTTTATGGTACAGGTTGATTACAGGTTGTTTAGTACAGGTCGGTGCATGGTTGATGCACTTGTTTATGGTACAGGTTGATTACAGGTTGAGGTACTGGTTGATGCATAGTTGATGCATGGTTCAGGTTTATTGGTATAGGTTTATAGCGGTATATCTCACAATGATAGTGTGACAGTGGTTCCATCATTCTACTTCTACTTCAGGGTGGTTGAATGGGGCAAGGATAGGTGGTTTTAGCCACCTTCCGGTTGTAGCCAGAGAACATAGAGGGTTGTAGCCTCCTTGTGGTTATAGCCAGGGAATTGGGGAGTTGGAGCTTCCATCAGGTTGTAGCCTGTGAAACTAGGGGGTTGGAGCCTCCTTTCAGTTGCAGTTGGAAAACAAAGGAAGTTGGTTCTTCCAATGAATGTAATTCTTCAAGACATATAAGAAAAATCATTATGTGGTTTTCTCTCGCTTTGGGTTTCCACATAAAATATTGGTGTATTGTGTATGTGTATGATTATTCATTTGTTCATTTCTCATTATTGGATGATAATTCTACATTGATATAACACTTGGATTATTTGGTTAAAAAGGATTATAATTTCTCTATTACTGGTTCACCCCCCCTCTCAGTAATCCAATAATTGGTATTAGAGCAAGTTCCTTCATAAATCAATTTAACCACTGAAAGGTAGATCATGGAGAGCAACAACTTGTATAAAAATGGAATACCACAATTTGATGGATAGAAGTATTGTTTTTGGAGCATAAGGATGAAGACATGTATACAGGCATGGGGATTTGAAATTTGGAAATCAATTGTAGATGGATACACAACACTAGCAGTTCCACCAACAAATGACAAAGCAGTGAAACTCAATCAGAATAATTACAAATCCACAAATGCACTTTTGAATGGTCTCAGTGAAATGATATTCACCAAAGTTTCAGATTATAAATCCGCTAAAGAGATTTGGGATAATATTCAAAATATTTATGAAGGAGATTCAAAAGTCAAAGCAGCAAAGCTTCAAACTTATAGAGGTCAGCTCGAACAACTAAAGATGAAGGAAGATGAGAATATTGCAGCCTACTTCTTACGAGTCGATGAAATAGTGAATGCAATCATAGGATTGGGAGAAGAAATTGAAGAATCTGTAATTGTTCAAAAGGTAATAAGATCTCTTCCTATGAGATTTGACCCTAAGATATCAACACTAGAAGAAAGATCATATCTAAACTCAATAAGAATGGACGAATTGCATGGAATCTTCACAGCATATGAAATGAGAACTTAACAAGAAAATCCAGATGTAAAAGAAGCATCCTTCAAAGCATCCAAAAGATAAAAGCAACAACAAGAACATAGCAGCACCAGTGACATATCAAAAGATGATGAAGAAGTGGCCAACTTCATCAAAAGACTGAACAAGGGAACCGATGGTAGGTATAGAGGTAAGATTCTGTTAATTATTTTTAATTTTGATGGTATTGACAATTTTGCAAACAAATGTCCTCATAAGAAAAAGAGAAATGATGAAGGTTACTCAAAAGGAAAACAAACATATAAAGAAAAAAGAACAACAAATAAAGTTTTCACGAAAATCTTATGCAAAAAAGAAGATATCTCATCATCAGATGAAGATGAAGTTAGTGACAGTGATACAAGAAGAGTTCTATTCATGGTAGTAGAAGAACCTGATAAAGAAGACTCTGAATAAGAATATGAAGAAGCTGAAGAAGAATATGAAGAAGTCGAAGAAGAAATTGAAGAGGCAGAAGTTGACTACCGAGAAGAATTGATGTGTTCCATAGAAGTTATCAGAAGAGAAAATAAGAAAAACAAGAAATTACAAGCGGAACTAGAAAAGAAAGAAGACACTCAAGAACTAGAACAAATGATCACAAATTTGAAGGTTCAAATAGAAGAAGATAAAATAATTGAAGAAGCACTCAAAGAACAACTAGAAGAAAAGGATGGGATCACTAAAAATTTGGAAGCAGAGATGTCACATTAAGAAAGGATATTCAAAAGAAAAATATGCAGAATAGCTCAAAATTTTTGGATGACATTATCAGCAGTCAAAAGTCTCATCTTGACAAGTCCAGATTTGGATACAATCAAACAAAAAAGGGATCAAGCAACAAAACAACAGAGCAAGAAACATATCCAAAAATCTATGTAGAAACAATCAAATGGGATAGGAAGATATACAAGGAAGATTACAGGGACACTCCACCGAGAAGATTCATATTTCAGAATCAACAACAGATAGATAGGCCTAAAGAAGAAGAAGGATTCATAAGAGCACCTCCTTTCAGAAGATCTTCAACTCTCGAGTATCAAACTATATTTTTTGGTTTATGTTATGCATGTAATAATTTTGGACATAAAGTAATAAATTGCAGAGCTAACAATAAGAACATAAACAACTTTGAAAGTCATACACAAAAGGGTTATCCAAGAAGGAGTAGTGAAACATAGAGAATAAGTTACAATAGGTTTGAATCTTTGAGCACTGAAGTGGAATGTTACAAATGTAACAACTTTGGACACATGGAAAAATATTTCAGAATGACAATGCCTCCTAGAGAACTGCAACAGAATAACAACAATCACAGACAAGAACCTCATAAAAGGACATACATAAGAAAGCAGAATTAGTATAGTAATCAAGAATGCACACTTGCTCTACAATCTAAGCAAAAGAAACATGGTTGGTATGTTGATAGTGGTTGTTCAAAACACATGACAGGTGATAGAGACATGTTTCTTACATTAAGAAAGGAAATATATGGATCAGTATCCTTCGGAAATGATGATTCAGCTAAAATCATTGGAAAAGGCGCAGTCAAAATTGGGAACAAGAATACAAAGGAAGAAAATGTTCTACTAGTAGAAGATATGAAACATAATCTTCTAAGTGTGAGTCAAATGTGACCAAGGTCATAAAGTTACTTTCGATTCACAAAAGTGTGAGATAAGAAAAGAAGGTTCAAGAAAATTGATTTCTACAGCTGCAAGAACTTCAAGCAACATATATGTGCTAAGTGAAATTGGAAATGAAAAGTGTTGTCTAGGAAAGGAAGATGAAAGTTGGCTATAGCACAAAAGAATGGGTCACGTACATTTTGATAACCTTGTCAAAGTCATCAAAAGAGAATCAGTCATAGAAATGCCCCAAATCACGAAACCAACGAACACATTATGCAAGCATTGTCAACAAGGAAAGCAAACAAAGACGAGGTTCAAATCAAAGGAATATTCAACAACAAGACCACTGGAAATTGTGCACACTGATCTAGTTGGACCAACTACAAAAAAGGGATTAAAAGGTGAGAAATACTTTATGTTATTAGTATGTGATTATACAAGAATGACTAAAGTTTGTTTTCTCAAGAATAAGTCAGAATCTTTTGAAAACTTTAAGATCTACAAGGAAATTGTTGAAAATGAAATGGATTCAAAAATCAAATTATTGAGATATGATAATGGAGGAGAGTTCACTTCAAAGGAATTTATGGACTACTACAACAGTGATGGAATAAAAAGGAAATTGTTCATTGCTAGGACACCTCAACAGAATGGATTTGTGTTGGCATCCAATTCACATTTTTATCCTATCCTTATAAGTTGCCCACGCCAGTGTTTTGCAACCCTTGATTTTTGTCGCAATCTTTGAATAAAACAACACTATTATTTCGCGCATTTGCACACTTGCCTTTGTTCTTGTTTTCACGACTGCAAGCGTGAAAACTCTGATTTCGAAGTCACATAAAAATCGTCACTGGATTATTATGGCACTCTTGTCTATGTGTTCATTGCATTTCCAATTTGATTATAGTCGCACAGTTGGCAAGACTCCAAGATCCTTACTCACTTGGCATTCTTTAATTGTTAATGTGATTTCATTTTTATAAGATTGTGATGATTYRATAATGAGTGTCAKTGAGTCCTTAATABAGTGGTGGTTTGATGTTTTATARTCTTTTCATCGATTTCCTTGGCGCATTGGTTTCATGAAAACATTGACATGATGATTAGATCCTTAATTCAATAGTTTTATATATTGTATAAGTTCTATGGTCAATTTCTTATTCGAAACATTGTTTTGATTTTGAAAAACCATGCAAACGCTACGCTTGTGTAAACATTGGGGTCAACTTACCATAGTTTTTGTTAATGGTTTAATTGGTTTTACTTTTAACACATTGCAATAGTGATATGAATCACCATATGCGTCGTCAGTTGTACTTATGGAAATGACTATTTTGAATGGGCTGAGCTAGTTCCACCACCCTCACACACTTTGGCATTAATGTCTGCCTCCTTACCGGGTTACCTCTGTTGATTTTTGGGGAAATCTTTGAGTTTTGGGTCCTGCGTATACCTTGTCCAAACCCTCACCGTTCACCCTGCTCACTGTGTGTTCTCTCCTGGCTCTTGTAGGGCGAATTTAAACCTCATGGTGTTCAGAGTCAGTTACTGTTTGATTGCCAGAGAAGACTACCCCCGTAATTTCCCCCAGAGACACGTTTTTGAATGAGCGATTCTGGGCAAACGGTTTGGAATCCAATCAAACCCTTGAAAACCCAGAACTAAAATTAGCCCCTTTACCTTCTCCATGAGCGGTTTCTTCAGAAATCAAGCTGTTATAGAGATATATCCCGTGTTTTAGAGGTCAAGTTTCAGATCTTCTCTGTGGCTGAAAGGTGTGTATTGGGTCTGTGTGCATTTGTTGAAACGTCTATGAATTCTCCAGGCCTGTGCCTCAGAAACCCTCTCACCCATCCAGCCTCTCACACTCTTGAACCCTTGATAAATCCTCCCAGGTATGTGTTTTGACATCAATTTTTTTTTGTAAGTTTGCTTCAATTAATTTAACCAATTGAAGTTGTTTTCAATTAGCTCTGTTCATTTTTAATAGATTCGAAATGATTCTGTTATAGTCTGATCATCAAAAATGATTTTGTTGTGGATCCTGTACAGTAGATTTTTTTTTCTAAACTTAAATATAGCTATGATTTGATTATGAGACTTTATTGTGCTCAGATTAGTATAAGTGATTGAGTTGTTTGTGATTCTGTTTGGTTTGCTTTCATTTTGAATAAATATTCTCGTTTGGATTTTGATTACATTCGACCTGTGCAAAAGATCTATTTGCTAAAATCATGTAGTTGTGTTGATTGATACGATTTAGCATATCGATTGTGTCGTCTCTAATATAGTTGAAATTATTTCTTATGGTTTGATTTTGAAACGATTCTGTATGCTTGAATTGGCATGATCGTTTACGTATGCAATGCATCAATATCAGAGTTTTCTTTGATAAATACAATGTAATCTATTAAATCAAAAAAATAACTCTGTTAGTTATGGATTTAAAAACGATTTTGTTAATGGTTGAGTCGGCATAAATTACTACATGAAAAATTTACTTGATCGGTTACAGTTTGTGTTGATTGGAATTGATTCAAGAGATGATTTCATTGTTTCTCCAACTGTCAATCGATTCTGTATGTCCTGAATTGGTAATGAAAGTTGTTTGACAAATCCCACATATCCTGTTACCATTTGATCAATTCAACCACGATTTCGTTTGTTTCAATTTGCATACAAGTTTGGTTTGGTGTGGCATGAATGATTCGCTCTGTTTGAAATTAGTAATTAAAGATTTGGTTTCATAAGTCTGATATATTTCTATTAGATTTGGATTGATTATAAACGATTATGTTTTCAAATTAGACCAGCTATAAAATCTCAAGATTTTGTAGCTAGTCTTAAAAATTAGATTTTTGTCAATTTTATCAATAAAATATCCTCTTAACTTGTCTATTTTTGTCCTCTTTCAGGTGCATACGAATTACAATGATCAATTGGGCATGCTGTGGAAGTTTAGCAGATACTTGTGTGATGTAGTTTTTGTTTTAGGTTGTTAGCTTGAGTCTAAAATAGAGACTGGGGATATTATCCCCAGATTTTTTATAAAACTGCTTTGATAATTCCCACAGGGATGTTTTACCATGTGGGAGGTCTTTAAATACTTGTCATTTTTTGTAATGAACCATCATCATCATTGTTGGGAGAACCAGACTATGGATTTATAATAATACAGACTGGGATGAAAGTTGATGTCTTGTAACAACTTTCGCTTTCAATATATCAAACTTTTGTTTCAAGTTTGCAATTAATTATCTACTACTTTAGCTATCATGATTCATTGCATATTGATGTGATTTCATTTATATGTTTTCCATATTTGATCTCTCTTATTTAAAAATACAGCAATCACTCTATTTCAATTTAATGAATACAGGTTTATCTTTTCATTAATTGAATTGTTATGTACAAATTTTGCATAACGATTTATCTGACTGCAATGATTGGTAAATTATAAGATTGTTGTAATTATTTATGTCTTGTTTGTCCTGTCATTTATATTTGAAGAGAACAACTGCTTCTAGTTTACGAGAAGCTCGTGGAGAATCCGATGCGGGTTTCCTCCCACCAAACAGCTGAATCAACTACTGCATACAGGACAAGCCTGAAGCGTTACTTCAGGTCAGTTTGTTATTTGTTGTTTGATAGTTAATTTGTTAGTATAATATAAGTAGTTTAGATAGATATATGTATAGTTCAGATTTGTAGTTAGAGTTATTATTTTAGTTGCTTAGCTTAGATAGTTTTTTATTTAATTTATTTCTCATAAAATTATAAAAATCAAAAAACAATAGTTTCGCTGTCTCAGGATAGATTACAAATGACTTTTGCAGGTTTTCATTTAAATCTGTAATCTGTAAATATTGTGTATTTGTAATTGGATCTGATTTTGTTGGTAATTGAACATTTAATTTTATAGAATTATAGTTGTATAATTTAGGTAATAGATTGTATATATGTATTTTAGATTTATTATTTAGTTTGTTTTAATTATTGTTTTCATTTAGATTAGTTCCTTAGTGTAGTTTTCATTTGTTTTCCTAGGACTTAGATCGGCTAATAGAGCCGCTAAACCCGTCAGGGCGAGTCATCCCAAACAGCTTGGGTTATTTAGACAACCCCGGACCGGATCCACTCTTCCAGTTGGCGAGCATTCATTTTCGCCCGTCAACAAGTTGTTGAAAGAAAGAACAGGACAGTACAGGAAATGGCTCGAACAATGCTAATGGATTCCAAATTGACGGATATATTTTGGACACAGGCAATGCATACAATAGTTCACATTCAAAACAAAGTAATGCTTAGAAACAACACTAACGAAAGTCCCTACGAGCTATGGAAAGGAAGATCAACAAATGTGAAGCACTTCAAAGTTTTTGGAAGAAAATGCTACATCAAAAGAGAAGATGGTAGAATGGGAAAGTTAGACTCTTGTGTGGACAAAGGAGTACTTGTTGGTTACTCAAGTACAAGGAAAGCATACAAGTGTTACAATCTGAGATTGAACAAAGTTGTGGAAATCATCAACATAACAATTGATGAAATAGGCAGACCAGAATCAAAGGAAGAAGAAAATGAATCAATGGAACAACCTTTCGAAGAAGAAGCAGAAGATGAAAAAGAAGTAGAAGAGGAAGATGAAGAGAATCTGACAGAAGCAGAAGAGCAAGTTCAACAAGTGTCTCCAAAGACACCTATCAGACGAGTACAGAAGAATCATCCTTCAAATCATATTATCGGAAACAAATATGCAGGAGTTGAGACTAGAAGAAGAATCTGTTCACTAGAACAAACACACCTAGCACTCTTATCTACAATTGAACCAAACTATTTTGAAGAAGCCAACAAGGATGAATTTTGGAATAAGGCCATGGATGACGAATTGCATCAAATAGAGAAAAATGACACTTGGGAATTGGTTCCAAGACCAAATAATAAGAATGTGATCGGCACAAAATGGGTTTTCAAGAATAAATTGAATGAATGTGGACATCTTACAAGGAACAAAGCTATATTGGTATGTAAAGGATATGCACAGATTGAAGGAATCAAATTTGAAAAGACATTTTCCCCAATTGCCAGAATGGAAGCAATTTGTTTTCTTTTATCTTATGCATGCTCCAAAAATATTAAAGTGTATTAGATGGACATAAAATCTTCCTTTTTGAATGGGGAACTTGAAGAAGAATTCTACATTGAACAACCAGAAGGATTTCATTTGTCAGAGAATGCAGATTATGTGTGTAAATTAAAGAAGGCCTTGTATGGTCTAAAACAAGCTCCTAGGGCATGGTACTCTAGACTGGATAAGTATATACAACAGGAAGGGTTCAAAAAAGGAAGTGAAAACAACAACCTCTATGTCAAGGTAAGTCAAGGTAATATTTTATTAATTGAAGTTTATGTTTATGATATTATTTTTGGTAGTGATGATGACAGGTTAAGCCAAAATTTGCAAAGGATATGCAGAATGAATTTGAAATGTCATTACTTGGAGAACTATCCTTCTTTCTGGGACTTCAGATACATCAAATCAACCAAGGAATTTTTATTTCTCAAACCAATTATATCATAGAAATGTTAAAGAGGTTTGGAATGGAAGATTGCAAACCAGTAATCACTCCCATGCAAACCAGTTGCAAGTTGAGCAAAGATGATGATTCAAATTCTACATATCATAGGAAATATAGGTCAATGATTGGAAACCTACTATATGTGACAACATCCAAACCATATGTAATGCAAGCAGTTGGATAGATGGAATGATTTCAAGCAACACCAAAGGAATCACATGTATTAGCAGTGAAGAGGATTCTCAGATATCTCAAAGGAACAAAAGAGTTTGGATTATGGTATTCAAAAGGAAAATATCTATCACTTATTGTCTACACAAATGCAGATTGGGCAGGTTGTATTGATGACCGACGAAGCACCTGTGGAGCAGCGTTCTACGTGGGTGCGTGTTTAGTATCATGGCTAAGAAATAAACAATCATCAATATCTTTATCTACATTCGAGGCAGAGTATATTGCAGCAGCATCATGTTGTACACATGTTCTTTGTATGAAACAAACTCTAACAGATATACAAGTTGAGTATGATGAGCCCATTCCAATCTATTGTGATAATACAAGCACCATCAGTATCTCAAAGAACTTGGTGATGCACTCCAAAACGAAGCACATTCCAATCAAGTATCACTTTCTATGGGAGCAGGTTGCATAAAAGAACATCATAGTTGAGTATGTGGGAACAAAAGAACAAGTGGAAGACATCTTTACAAAACCACTTCCACGGGAAGCCTTTGAGTATCTTCGCCAAAGACTTAGAGTTATTTCTACTCCAAAATGAATGATTTTGAATTCTTATCTTATGTTTCTTATATGTACATGAGGAAGCACCATAAAGAGGACAGCTCAGTCAGCGGGAGAAGCCTCGGATGGAAAGATACCTTTTCACAAAGGGGGAGAGATTCATCATATGTAGAGGATAGATGCATGGTTCTAGGGGGAGAAATGGTCACAGAGATGCAGAGGACAAAGGCATGTTTATAGGGGGGAGAATAAGTGATATGAATTCAATATTTCATGACATAATTTAATTTTTGCATCAGAGTGTTGCCATCAATGCCAAAGGGGGAGATTGTTGATTAAGGTGGGTTGTCATTGATGTCAACCCTTGAAGAAATCCTGGTAGCACAAAGGTTTGGGTAATGGACCCAAGTTTGTTTGATTTAAATATGACTCCTTATTGTCTTTTCATGGTTTATAATAAGTACAAATGGATGAAATCAAAAGTGGTCCCCTTATGGTGAAAGCCCTCACGGGAAGACGCTTTGTGGATTGAGTTATCCTAGAAGTATGGTTAGAGAACCCATGCTTATTTATGGAATAATGAGATGAAGGTTAGTTAGTTTGCTAGTGAAACTATCCTATATGGATAGTTCTTGTCATTCCATTTCCGGTGGTATGTGTAATGTCACATAACTCCTCATGGTTAGAGAGTTATGGCCATGAGAAGTTGGAGAACCCAGGTTTGGGTAATGGAACCAAGTTTGTTTGATGGATAATGATATGAATTTTGATATATTTGTAGGTAATACTATTATATATGTATATTACATGTCATTCCATTTCGGGTGGTATGTGGAACGTCACATAAATCCTCACGGTTTGAGAGTTATGGCCTTATGAAGTTGGAGGACCCTCATATGTTATCTAGAGGCCCCAAAAGGTCAAAGTACTCAAAGTGGTTTAAGAGATTTTATAAGGTAAATAATAAAGTTAAGTGATGATTGTACTATAATTCAAAGTGAATACAAAATAAATTATTTAAATAATAAATTTAATGGAGAAATTAGAAGTGGGTTAAACCTAAAATATGGAAAGTGGACAATGTGACCTAGAAGATGTTTTTAAGCAAGCTACTTGGAGGGTATAAATAAGAGGCAAGGCTCACTCATTTTAGACAAAACTTGAGAATATTGAATATCTATAGGTGCATGAGGTAACCAAAGGATATAGAAGCCTAATTTCAAAGGGAAGGTGAAGAAAAGAAGGACGGAATTTAAGGGAGGATAAATTTGTTTGATGTTGCTTTCTAAGGTATGTTATTTACAGGTCATCTCACCATTTTTGAAATAATTTTTTTTCTAGAATGATTCAGACCATGAAATTGCTATTACAGTGAGGAAACATATCCAAGTATATGTGTTAAAAAATTCATCTTGTGAGTCATTTTAGTTTTGGAGTTACACTTCGTGGAAAATAGGGTTTGTGGCTAGTCCTGAAACTAATCTATAACATGTGTTTCGGATAAAAAAGTCATAACTTATTCATACATGATCCCAATTCCATAAGACCAAATTTGTTGGTTATATTAAAATTGTTAGTATTCTTTGTAATAGTTTCAGATCGATTCAACAAATATTCTGTGCGGGGCATGCTCTACAAGGTTAATCTCTATAATAAGCCAGAATTGAGCAAGGTATGCCATTTTTGCTATAACTCCTTTTCTGAGAGGTTCCAAGTAGTGAAACTTGGAGGAATTGCATTAAACACACTGAAGAAATTTTTTTATCATTTTTAGATCTTTATTCATTACAGGTACAAAGTTATGATTATTTCAAGTTAGGGTTGTTGACTAATCCAAAACTAGTCATGTGAGACTAAAGAAAAGTAAAATGAAAATGTTAGTCTCTTGTTGTTAAATTTAAGGAATATTTGTAGATATGTGATCATATACACCAGGTCTATTACAGAGTTACAAATCATATTTGGATGAATAAATTTATGAGGGCGTTTGGTTAAAGTACATGTTGGGTACATGGTTGAGACAAGTAGTTGATGAGTTGGCACATACATGAGGTGTATAGTTGATGATGTTGGTACATATTGATGATTCATAGTTGATGAGTAGTTGAAACATGATTGGTACATGGTTGGATGCACTTGTTTATGGTAC
The DNA here is from genome assembly GCA_009831015.1 of Picea engelmannii. Classification (NCBI taxonomy): domain Eukaryota; kingdom Viridiplantae; phylum Streptophyta; class Pinopsida; order Pinales; family Pinaceae; genus Picea; species Picea engelmannii. Next base: position 543,857 of record ML787450.1, on the reverse strand, counting down.
ATGTTTATTATAGGTTGTTTGGTACAGGTTGGTGCATGGTTGATGCACTTGTTTATGGTACAGGTTGGTGCATGGTTGATGCACTTGTTTATGGTACAGGTTGATCACAGTTTGAGGTACAGGTTTATGCATGGTTTATGCATGGTTCAAGTTTATTGGTACAGGTTTATGCATGGTTTATGCATGGTTCAAGTTTATTGGTACAGTTTTAGAGAGGTATATCTCACAATGATAGTGTGACAGTGGTTCCATCATTCTACTTCAGGGCAGTTGGATGGGCCAAGGGTAGTTGGTTTTAGCCACCTTCTGGTTGTAGCTAGAGAACATAGAGGGTTGTAGCCTCCTTTTGGTTGTAGCTAGATAATTGGGGAGTTAGATCTTTCCTCAGGTTGTAGCCTGAGAAACTAGGGGGTTGGAGCCTCCTTCCATTTGTAGCTGGAAAACAAAGGAAGTTGGTGCTTCCAATGAATGTAATTCTTAAAGACATATAAGAAAAATCATTCTGTGGTTTTCTCTCACTTTTGATTTCCACGTAAAACATTGGTGTACTGTGTATGTGTATGATTATTCATTTGTTCATTACTCATTATTGGATGATAATTCTACATTGATATAGCACTTGCATTATTTGGTTAAAAACGATTATAATTGCTATATTACCGATTCACCCCCCCTCTCAGTAATCCAAAACTCCCATCCATAGACGTTGTTTCTCAAAATATTTTAGCAACAGTTCACCCCCGATCTCGAGCTCAATTCCACTAGGGAAAAAGGGTTCATAGTGACAAGCTATGGTCTGCAGCTCAACAAAATTTCCCAATCATAAGTTCCCACTTTTGCAACTACCCCACAGTCCGTCATTCCCCATGCACCTGTCACACCCAAGGAAGTGTGCCCCTTCTCTTCTCAACATTTCTTTGGTTTCCCCACTTCCCTTCCCAAGGTTACCAACAACAGGTCAAACTGGAAATATCTGAGCCCTGAGACTAATTCTTAGCACACCAGGAAACAACTCTCAACAAAAATCTTACCTAGAGAGTACACCGAGAGTCTAGCAACCACTCCAAAATATCCATTCTCTCACCCAGAGATATTTCTCATGGTATGTCAACCCAACTCTTCAACAGTATCTTTGAATACAACCCCCCAACTCGCTAGAAGATTCTCTGGGAATATGGGGTAATAATCATATTTTCTATACATTTTGTTTCCCCCTATGCTCACGAGATACTGTTACATGAATAATCATCTCCCTCTCCCTTCAAAATACACTAAGTCCAACAATATATATTGCATGCCTTATTCTTGACACGTGTCACCTCCAAAAGCAACTTTAAGCCACTTGGTGACCCATTCCTTATCCTTGGGAACTTAGGATAAAATAATAATATATTTGACATTACACTTTTCCCAGAAATATTATAAAATATTCTCTAAGACTTACGACTCACCCCATTTTTCCCTTTTTTTTCCCGGTGGAGTAGGCCCCCATCTCTTTTCGTCCGAGTCAGTCGGTGTGCAATGATGCAACATTATATTAATAGTCATTATTATATTTACATGGATAGACACACTGGTCTATCTGTGTCCAGGCTCACTAGCCTCATAATTATATAGGCTCTTTAGCCGCAAAACATAAAATTCATTCATGTGCACTAACCCAAGTGCGCGCAACATAGTGCAATGGATGCACTTACCCAAGTGCATGCACACATAGACTGTGCACCTTGTCCTTGTTAAAAAAATTCCGTGCAACACCAAAAACTAATTGTCTCTGGCTCACCAACTGAAATGTTTGTTAAATTTACAATTAGTACCAATTCATCTCACCATCCTATATGTACAATTACAAAGTATTTGGATTAGGACACTACAATCCCCTCCCCCTTTATTTTGCACGATCCTCAATGCACCGTGTATACATGTACATACAAAACTTCAAAAATTTTCAAAACGATGAGGACATTTTGCTCGCATAGCATCCTCTCACTCCCAGGTTGCATCCTCAGGACCGTACTAGGTCCATTGCACCTTTACCAACTCCATGACTCGATTCTGTATTGCTTGAATTTTCGATCCAATATGCAAACTAGTCGCACTTGAAATCTGCCTTCTAGCTCCACCTTAATCACATTCCAATCAATGACATGATTAACATAAGGTACATACTTCTTAATTAATGACATATGGAAAACATTATGAATGAAAAATGATGCAAGCAATGAAATAATATAAGATATAGGACCAATCCTCTCAAGGATTTCAAATGGCCCATAATAGTGCACTGCTAATTTAGAACATTTTCCCAATTTCAGGGAACTACCCCTGGCCTTCACTTTTAAAAACACATGAGTACCCACTTCAAATTCCTTGTGGTTTTTTCCTTTATTTCCATATATTTTCTGCCTGTCTTGGGCATCTTTTAAATTCTTCCTTATCTTTACCATAGGCTCCTCCATTTCCTAGAGTAAATTTGGTCCAACTACTACATGTTCTATTGGTTTATCCCAACTTATATGTGTGTTGCACTTCCTACCATAAAGTGTCTGAAACAGGCTCATCTTTAAATATGCTTGATGCCCATTGTTGTAAGAAAACTCTACCAAATGAAGGAAGTCTTCCTATTTTGATGGCTTATCCATATCGTACATCCTTAGCATGTGTTCAATCACCTGATTCACTCTCTCTATCTAACCATCTATCTTAGGGTGATATGTTGTGTTGAAACTCAGACTTGTTCCAAGTCCCTTGAAAAACCCTTTACAGAAGTTCGAAGTGAACTTTGAATCTCTGTCAGACACAATCATCTTAGGAAGACCATGCAACTTAGCAACTTCACACCTGTATATCTCAACAACGTCGGTTGCCTTGTAAGTTGACTTCACTAGAACAAAATGGGCAACTTTAGTAATCTTGTCCACCGCCACCATTATAGATTCATGTTGCTTAGCAGTCCTAGGAAACTTAGTTCTAAATTCCATGGTCACAACTTCCCACTTCCACTCAGGAATGGGCAAAGGCTGCAACAAACCTGGATTCATGTGTTCCACCTTGACCTTCTGGCATTCAATACATTTTGAAATAAAATCCGCAACTTCCTTTTTTCATACTTGGCCAAAAGTATTGCTCCTTGACTGCAACAATTGTATTTTGGTATCTGGATGTCCAACATAAGGAACCTTATGCATCTCTGAAAAAATCAAGCTCTTCAACTCTTGATCATTTGACACATAGACCCTAGGTATATACATGAGAATCCCATCCTCTCTTAACTCATAACCTTCAAACCTTCGTTGTAGCATACCTTATTGTAAATTCGCACTTATGTCCATATAGCACATACCTAATTTTGAAACTTTTAAAATTTTGTTGTGCAAATGTGTCTAGTACACGCTAATGTCTATAGCATACATTTCATGCACTCTCATGCCGAGTGCATCAACCACCTTGTTCTCTTTTCCTCTGATATTCCTGATGTCGAATTCATACTCATTGAGGAACTCTAGCTACCTGCTTTGTATGACATTCAATCTTGGTTTTCCAAACAAATACCTCAAACCATAATGGTGTGTTTTCAGTTCAAATCTATTTCCCATGAGATAATGTTGCCACATATTCAAGGCATGCATTATAACTTCCAACTCTAAATTGTGCGCAGCATAGAGCCCTTCATGCTCCTTCAACTTCCTTGATTCATAGTACACCACATGTTCATTATGACTCAGGACTCCACTGAGTCCTTCCTTGCATGCATCTGTACACACAACGACATTTGCATCTAGATCAACAATTCTTAAAATCATGGCACTTGTTAACAAACTCTTCAAGTGTTGGAAACACCTTGCACAATCTGGATTCCACTCAAATTGCATGCCTTTCTTATGCAGGGATGTAATCGGATGCGCAATCTATGAGAATCCTTCAATAAACCTTTTGTAGTACCCTTCTAGTCCCATAAAGCATATCACCTCTACGAAATTTCTTGGCATTGGCCATTCCTCAATGGATTTCACTTCCAATGGGTCTATAACTATTCCTTCTTCTAAAATAATATGACCCAAATAATCAATTTGTCGTTGATAAAATGAGCACTTGTTTAGATTTTCATAAATTTGATGCTCCCTCAACACCTACAACACCATCCTCAAGTGATTCTCATGCTCTTCCTTGGATTTTGAGTAAATAAGAATGTCATCCAGAAATACAATGGAAAAATTATCCAAATAACTTATGAAAACTCCATTCATTAAGAACATGAAAAAAACTGGTGCATTCAACAACCCAAATGGCATCATTGTAAACTCATAATGACCATACCTCATTCTAAAGGTGGTCTTACTAACGTCTTCCTCCTTTATTCTTACTTGGTGAGAACCATATTTGAGATATATCTTGGAAAATATCCTTGTGCCTATCAGTTGATCAAACAAGTAATCTATCCTTGGAAAAGGATACTTGTTCTTTTTTTTTACCTTGTTCAACTTTCTGAAGTTGACACAAAGTCTTAACATACCATCCTTCTTCTTTATGGAAAAAATCGGTGCACCCCAAGGTGACACACTTGGGTGTATATATCCCTTCTTTACAATCTCTTCAAGTTTCATTTGCAACTCCTTCAGTTATGGTGTATTCATACTATAAGGAGTCTTAGATACATGTGTTGCTCCCAACATCATATTTATAGAGAAGTCAATATCTATTTTTGGAGGCAATCCCAGTATCTCTTTAAATACATCAGCATACTCTTGCAGTACTACGCAGTCTTCCACACTTGGAAATTTATCCTTAGTTTCCTCTTCCATGTGCAATGTGAATACTTGACACCCCTTCCAGTAGCTTTTCTTCAAATGTGAAGCTGAAACTTCTCTGATAGTCACAGCCTTTGGAATTCCTTGAAATGATCTCAAATTTCCTTGCTCGTCTAAGCAATTAAATGCCTTATTGTAACAATCCAGGATAGCATGATGCTCATCCAACCAATTCATATTGTTAATCCCTAAATATTGGCTCATTACCCCTTAATTGGGGCATATTACATTAGTAATGTTATTTTATTTATGTCGGATTTAGTCCATTAGTTGTAATTGTACCTCCTAGTCTCCTATATATACCAAGGAGACATTTTCATTTGGAATCATCTTGTATTTGGACATTTATGTGAGGTATAAGGAGGTTTCCCCCTTGAAGAAGCTTATTACCTAAAATTCTCTCTTTTTCAAGGCGTTGAGTACTTATTCTCAGGTTTTTCTATGTTATATTGATATTTGGTTCTTAACATATGGTATCAGAGCTCAAGGTCTTGTGGTTTTGCTGCTACATCTAAGACACCTTGGAATTTTCGCTATAATTTTTTTTCTACAACATTTCAGAAGGAACGACTTGGAGAATATTTAGTATATGGATCAAGGTATGTCGAGTTAAAATTGAAGCTCCTGAGGCCCTATACTTTTTGGGATACATCCTGTGTAAGATAAGGTTCTGGAATCACCTTGAATAGAGTCATTGCGGAATTTCCGCTATAAAATGTTTTATGTAATGTTTCAGACCCTGAAATCTAGAGGATATTCACAGAAATTAGTGAGGTATTTGTGGTAAAATGTTTAGCTTCTGGGTCATATTACATTTGTAGATACACCATGTGGAAGATAGGGTATCCGGCTAGTCCTGTTGACTAGTCTCAAGCAGGTGTTCCGAGTAAAAAAATCATAACTTCTTCCTAGAGTATCCAAGTTGAGTGAGACTGGTTGCATTAGATAGTGGATAGTTTGTAGTATTTCTTTTATGATTTTCATAATTTTATATCAATTTATTTTTTACGGGTCATGCTATACAAGTGAGATCTCTTGGAAAGGACAAAAATTATAAATTTGTGGGAAAGTTACCGTAAATTCCACTTGGCACATCCAATTTTGATCAGACCTGTGGCATTACAGAGAAGAAATATCAAAGAACTACAAAAAATAAAATTTCATACCTAGAAGGGACGAAATTTTGGATATACAATAAAAGGAAGATTGTCTAGTAGAACCACCTAAAAATCAAGGTTTAAAGTGATACTTGGCCAACATGCCACCAAAAAAGGGAACTTATACACCAAATAAGCCTCCAGATAGTCCTACTTGGACTCTTGATGAAGGTGAAGAAATGCGTAGGGACATAAATGATTTACAAAATAAGACAGTAACAAAATATGAACTACAAGAGATGAGGGATTCAATAAATATTAAGATGGATGGTTTAAAAGGGGAGATCATGGAAGGATTGAAAAAATTCCTAATAGAGGGGAAACTTGAAAGTAAAAATATATCCCATGAAATTAATGATGAGGACACAAGGAATATGAATCAAGAATGGAGAAACTCTAACTTTGGGTTGAAGACCAACCACTTTCCTAAGACCGATATGAGGAAGTTTGATGGCAAGGACCCAATCACATGTATACTTCAGATGGAGCAAGTCTTTGATCTACATAATGTGCCACATATAAAAAAGGTACGGATTGCATCTTTATATTTAGAACCCAATCAATTTGTGTGGTATCGATGGCTTTTTTCTCACAAATCACTCGTCACTTGGACAATTTTCACGAAAGAAATGATAGCACACTATGAAGATACAAGGAGCAATACCTTCTTTAGCCTATTGATAAATCTCAAGCCAAAGGGTTCAGTTATAGAGCACATTGAGAACTTCCAAATATTGAATATAAAGGTAACAGATATTCCAGATGAGCACTTGATTGATGTATTCATAGGAAATTTAAGGGATAACATTCAACATGAGATTCGTCTTTAGGAACCCAAATTATTGGAGAACGCATTTCTTGTAGCAAGAAATGTTGAAAGTAAAAATATGGCTATGGCTACTAGAAGGACCACTCCTAACATCTATCGAGAGAATAATGTTCCATATTCTAAAGCACCTCAACCTACCAGTTTGACACCTCAACAATTGGAGGAAATAAAAGAAAAAGGTTTATGCTTTAATTGTGACAGCAAGTACAGTACGGGACATAAGTGTGGTGAGAAGAAATTATTCTACATAGATTGTGAAGAGGAAGAAAAACAAGAACAAGAACAAGAACCATCTCAAGATGAAAATGTAGATGCGATTTCTTTTGAAGAGTTGACTCCCACGATATCGTGTAATGCATTGGCTGGAATTATCACTCCTCAAACCCTCAAGATCGAAGGATATATCAAAAAGAAAAAGGTAATAGTCCTAATTGATTCTGGTAGTACTCATAATTTCATTCACTATAAATTATCCAAATCTCTCAATTGCTTTGTATATCCCGCACCAAAGTTTCAAGTAATGATTGCAAATGGAGGAACTATCAATGCTCAAGAAAATGAAATAATATCAATCTTACTATGGGGGAATATGTAATTAATAGTCCAATTATTACTATACCCATGGGTGGTGTTGATGTCGTACTAGGAATCCAATGGTTACAATCATTAGGAACAGTGGCTTTTAATTTTCAAAAACCTTTTATGAATTTTTCATTGGAAGGAAAAGAAATTGAGTTAAGAGGTATCACAGGGAAACTCGGTAAGGTGATAAGCTCCAATGGCATGACATAATTATTGAAAAAGGGGCATTAAGGTGTAATAGCACAACTATGCTCACTAGATGTTCAAACATCTAGGACATCTATTTCCCTAGATCTCCAAAGGATCATTTATAAGCATTCCAAAGTATTTGAAGATATTCCCAAAGGTATTCCACCCACTCGAAATCATGATCATGATATTCACCTAATTCCTGGGAGTGTTCCTCCGAACATTAGGCCATACAAATACCCTTATGCCCAGAAGAGTTAAATTGAGCACATGGTTGAAGAAATGTTAGAGGCTGGCATTATTAGACCTATCCAAAGTTCTTACTCTGCACTGGTGGTAATGGTATTCAAGAAATATGGATCATGGTGTATGTGTCCAAATTATAGAGAGCTCAACAAGATCACTATTAAAGATAAGTTTCCCATTCCCGTCATTGATGAATTGTTAGATGAACTACATGGATCAATCTATTTTAAAAAGTTGGATCTTCGTTCAGGGTATCATCATATTAGAATGAAGGAATAAGATATCCCAAAAACAGCATTCTAAACTCATGAAGGCCATTATGAATTTTTGGTCATGCCTTTTGGCCTTACAAATGCACCTTCCACATTCCAAGGGTTGATGAATTCCATTTTCAAGCCCTTCCTTCTAAAATTTGTGTTAGTATTTTTTGATGATATACTAATATATGGCAAGTCTTAGGATGATCGTGTACGACATGTTGACAAGGTTCTACAACTACTAAAGGAGCAACAATTATATGCCAAACCATCCAAATGTTTCTTTGGGGTGAATGAGGTAGAGTATTTGGGTAAAATTGTATCTCATGAAGGTGTCAAGGTAGACCCTAACAAGATTAAGGCCATGATGGACTGGTCGATTCCCAAAAAATTGAAGAATCTTAGAGGATTTTTGGGTTTGACAGGTTACTATCGCAATTTTTTTCAGCACTGTGGAAGAATAGCAGCACCTTTAACGTCACTAACTAAGAATGATGTATTTTCATGGACTACATAGGAAACTAAATCTTTTGAACAACTTAAAGAGGTGATGTGAAAAGCTCATGTCTTGACCACTCCAGACTTCACAAAAACCTTTATTGTTAAACGTGATGCCTCAGGAAATGGAATTGGTGTTGTCCTAATGCAAGAAGGAACGCCCCTAGATTTTGAAAGTTGACCACTCAAAGGAAAGGACTCACACAAACCCATTTATGAAAAGGAAATGATGGAAATACTACATGCATTGAATAAATGGTGTCCTTACTTAATAGGTAGGCACTTCAAGGTCAAAACAGATCATGATAGTGTTAAATACTTCTTGGAACAAAGACTATCTTCAGAAGAACAACAAAAATGGGTGACCAAGATATTGGGTTATGATTTTGAAATCATCTATAAAAAAGGGAAGAAAAATGTTGTGGAATATGCAATCTCAAGAAAGGATGAAGATGTTGAGGCCTTTCTCTATGTTATCTCGATCATCCAACCTGATTGCATAATAGAAGCAAGGGATGAATGGAAGAATGACAAAAAAGTGTGGACTCTCATTCAAAGGTTGCAGCAGGATTCCAGTGCATCAGATACATTTACATGGAAAAATGATTCACTATGGTATAAATATCACTTATATTTATGTAAGAAATCCCAACTCAAACAAAAGGTACTATTGTAATTGCACACCTCTCCAGTAGGAGGGTACTCAGGATTTTTGAAAACCTACCATAGGGTCAAGAAGGAATTTTTTTGGGATGGCCTTAAAACTGATGTTCAAAGGTTTGTCGCAGAATTTTTGGTTTGCGAACAAAATAAGGTGGAAACAATTAAGACCCCAGGTCTTTTACAACCATTAGCCATCCCAAGTCAGTGTTGGGAGGAGGTTTCCATGGATTTCATAACAGGGTTACCAAACACCAAATACGCAAGCTTTTGTGCACTCTCTCATCCCTTCAAATCCAGTACATTTGCCACTGCATTCATGGAGACAGTTCAAAATCTACATGGCAGCCCAAAGATTTGTGAGTAACAGAGATCCCATCTTCACTGGACATTTTTTAAAGGAATTATTTTCTTGTTTGGGTACTCAATTAGCTCATAGCTCATCCTATCATCCTCAATCTAATGGACAAACCGAGATAGTGAAAAAATATCTGGAAGGCTACCTTCATTTCTTTGTCTCTGATATACAAACACAATGGTTCAAATGGTTACCCTTGGAAGAATGGTGGTATAACACTTCCTTTCATACTGCAACAAAAATGAAACCATTTATGGCACTCTATGGATACCACCCTCCTTCCATTACTTCTTCTCTAAAATAAAATTCTAAGGTTCAAGTAGTGGAAGATCACATCGATCATCAACAACAAGTTCTCCAAATCTTAAAGGACAACCTGACCATGGCACATAATCGCATGAAACAACAAGTAGATCAACATCGTAGTGAAAGAAGTTTTGAAGTAGGGGATTGGGTGTTTTTAAGACTACAACCATATAAACAGATGTTCCTCAAGCAAGCCAAGAAGGATAATAAATTATCACCAAAGTACTATGGCCCTTATAAGGTGTTGCAAAATATTGGTACTATGGAATACAAATTGGAGTTGCCTGCATCTTCACGAGTACACCCAGTTTTCCATGTTTCATGCTTAAAGAAGGTTATAGGTGACAAGATCCCGGTTCAAACTATATTTGTAGAACTCTAGGAGGAAAGAAAAATCATATTGGAGCATGAAGCCATCACTGACACAAGAATTCGCCTGTTGAGGAATAGATCCATTTCAAAGTATCTCGTTAAATGGAGGAAACTATCGGCTGGATATTCCAGTTGGGAATGTGAGTCTTTTATACAGAAGCATCCAGCATTACTCAAGTGTTGTGAACACCACTTGTCTCAATGGGAGGGGCATGTTAAGCCCTAAATAGTGGCTCATTACCCCTTAATTGGGGCATATTATATTAGTAATGTTATTTTATTTATGTAGGCTTTATCCCATTAGTTGTAACTGTACCTCCTAGTCTCCTGTATATACCAAGGAGGCATTTTCATTTGGAATCATATTGTATTTGGACATTTATGTGGGGTATAAGGAGGTTTCCCCGTCGAAGAGGCTTATCACCTGAAATTATCTCTTTTTCAAGGCGTTGAGTACTTATTCTGAGGTTTTTCTATGCTATATTGATATTTGGTTCTTAACACATACCAATGAGGAAATCGTATGAGCCTAAAGGTATAATATTCAAATTATCCTTTGTGTGTAGTCCATTCATCTCCATTGGCTATTCCCTAACCATCTCATTGATTCTTCGTTTTTCTCTTGTAGCTAACAACACCAACCAATATTTTGCAATCTTGCTTCTCAAAAAATGGAATCTTTCCACCATCTTAGGATCTAGATAACTATGACTAGTTCCTAATTAAATTAAAATAGCAATGGGTTAGTCATTAACCTTACCTTCCACATCAATCATGTGCGACTGAAACTCAACTTGCTTGTTATCCATTGCGGCGTAAATCCTTGGCACCTTTATACCCATGTCCTCCATTGTTGTAGCTTATTCTACACTATGTGTAGTCCTTTCTTTATCACCTCTTTGAGGACAATCTCTGCACACATGATTTCTTCCACAACCCCAACACTTCATAGGTTGTTGCCATGAATTTTGTCCCACTGCTTCTGACATTCTGGGGTCTTGAAGAGTCATCTGTCCCTACGTAGTATTTCTAATAAACGGTGGCTTAACTCCCTTCTTCCTCTTCTCCACCTTACTTTTCATCTTATCTTTCTAAGCCTTTCGAAAAATCAGACTTCCCCTTTGCTTCTCATAAAGATACTTAGTGTGCCTTATGGTTTCTTCCAAGATTTTAGGGTCATCATACTATATCTTGTCACTGATAAATGAGGGGAACACACTCAAATATCTATGAATATTCACATGTTCATCCTTGATAAAAGGAACATAATTCATCAATTCTAAAAATATTCTTTCGTACTCGTCAACTATCATGCTCCCAAGCTTGAGTTCGAAGAAATCTTTCATTTTCTTGTCATAGTACCGCTTGGTTAAATACTTCTTTTGGAAATATCTTTTGATCTCTCTCCAAGTCACTATCTTCTCATAAACATGTTTCACTTGCACATATTGATCCCACCACATTGAGGCCTTTCCCTTCAAATGATATATAGCAATTCTCCCTTCTACCTGCACAGAATATTTATGCAGTTGGAAGTACTTCCTCATACGCAACAACCATGTATCGACATCCTTGTCCTTTTTTTTCTCCCCATAAAGGTAGGAGGATTAATATTATTCATTTCCCCATTTAACTCATCCACACCATTCCTTCTCTTATTCTTTCTGATAGGAGGTGGACTTGACCCACTACACTCTTTCCTAAAATAATGCTTACTAGTACTTATTTCTTCTCTTATTTTCTCACCATGAGACATGTGACTTCTTGATCTAATTGTCTTTGTATCCTTATCCATCTTATTTTCTATTCTGTCTAGGATCTACATCAATTTGGCATCGAATTCATCTTGTTGTGCATTGGATTTCATAAGTCTTTCATTATCAATTACCTTATAACTCTGGACATATTTTTGTAATACTCTTACAATTTCAATCAAGTTTATATGCTCCTCCTTGGATTTTTTACCATCAGTACCCAAACCGATATACAGATCCCCAAATTCATCATTGGGACTATAAGTCCTTTGCACATCTTCCATGCTCTTAACCTTCTTCATTGACTCTGTCCTACTCTATTCATTGAAAATTATGCAAAATCTATAGGCAATTAAGATTTGTTAGATGGTTTCATCCAACAACTACATGGAAACTTTGCACTATTTCACCAGAATTCCTTTCACTTGGATTTCTTGGACAAATTTATCATCCCAAGATCTAGCGTGCACATTTTCACATCACTGTATTTGTGCACATCAAAACTCTATACTGCGCCCCAATGGTCTTTCACACAAACTAATCTTTGTACAGTGCATTACCCATTCTTAGTGTACATATCTATTCATGCTAATGTTTGGCCCATGGAAATCAAGTGTTGAACCAATGGCGTTGATACCACATTTTCACATCCCCAACCACCCCATGTTGGGCCATGTCACACCACCTCAAGTCTTGTAGCTCCAAACAACCCAACTGTGGCATCCACACCATACTATTGAGCAATGTTACTATGATATTCTCACTACACAGTTTATACCTTTAAACACTCGAGGTAACATGCTCAGCACAATCTTGAGTCATGCCACACAACTTATAACAGTGGAATTAAATCAAACAAATGCACCATCATATTGACTACACGGGACAACCATGTGCACAACCACCTTGGCGTCATGCACCACTTCTATTATTTATGTGTGCAAGATATAATTTCTTAACCACACACACAAGTTCCATCCTTTTGAGGCACACATCCTACGCATCTGACCACTCAATCCTCTTCTTGATGACTCATAACCGAAAACACAAGGTTACACTTAATAGGCGAGGTTACCATCAACTGACATACTCATGCACCACTACAATTAAGGGCTAAAAATACCATATTTACATGATCATGAAACAATTAACAAAATAACAACAAATACTTATATGCAACACATTCAAGAATTTAACCCATGTCAAACATAGACAAAATGAATGCAATAACCAATACAAGTACATAAGGAACACTTATCTTCAATTAAAGTCACCAACTACAGCCTTGACTCAGATGTTCCTCCCAACCATAGATGTTGTTTCTCATAAGCTTTCAGCAACAGGTCACCCCCAAGGTAGGGCTCAACTCCACCAAGGAAAAAGGGTTCCTAGCGACAAGCTATGGTAAGAAACTAAATAGAATTTTTGAGTCCTAAGTGCCCGTTGATGCAACTAGCCCATAGTCCCTCATTCCCCATGAACCTGTCACACTCAAGGAAGTGTGCACCTTCTCTACTCAATAGTCCTTTAGTTTCCCCACTTCCCTTCCCATGGTTACTAGCAATAGGTCGAATATGAAGTCTCTGAGCCTTGCGACTAATGCTCGGTGCACCAGGAAAAAACTCTTAGAAAACCACTCCACAACATCCAGTCTCTCACCCAAAGATACTGCTCATGGTTTGTAAACATGACTCTTTGACAGCATCTCTGAATACAGACCCCACAACTCCCTACAAGCTTCTCTAGGAAGATAGGGTAATAATCAGATTTTCTATACAGTCTATTCCCCCCTCTACTAACGAAAGCTTGTTACATGAATAATCATCTACCTCTCCCATCAAAATACACTAAGTCCAGCATATTATTGCATGTCTTCTGCTTGACACTTGTCACCTCCAAAAGAAACTTTAAGCCACATGGTGACCCATTCCCTATCCTTGGGAACTTAGGATAAAATAATAATATATTTGACATTACACTTTTCTTGGAAATATTATAAAATATTCCCTAAGACTTACAACTCACCCCCTTTTCCCCATTTTTTTTTCAAGTAGAGTAGGCCCCCCATTTCTTTTTGTATGATTTAGCCAACACTTAGCAATGCAACATTATATTAATATTCATGATTATATTTACATGGATAGGAACACTGAAATATCTGCATAAAGGATCACCAACATCATAATTATATAGGAACTGCAACCTCAAAACATAACATTCATTCATGTGCATTAACCCAAGTGACACGGTGCAATGGGCGCACTTACCCAAGTGTGTGCACACATAGACTTCACACCTTGTCCTTGTTAACACTTTTCCATGCAACAACAAATTATAGGTGTCCTTCTCTCACCATCCTAAATGTTCATTACATTTACACTTAGTACCAATTCGGCTCTTCATCCTATATGTACAATTACAAAGGCTCTAGATCGGGGACACTACAACATGTGACTTCACCACATTGATTTTACCCCAGATCATTCAAGCATACAAACCCGTAAACCAACAATCAAGCACTCAACTCCAGTAATTCCAAATTCAACACCGTCATTTGACCAAGATCAATCTGCAAACATGCCAAGAATGAGAGGACAGGTGCAGGACACTTTGGTGGAACCCAAAACAAAACAAAAGTTTTACATAGCTACATCAACCTACCTCGATTTCAAATGCACAATATTCGATGGCCAATATGGAAGATATTGACTAGGATAGAAACTAAAAAAATGTCATGGCATGGGGCATGGAGGTCGACATCTAGAAATAAGAAACACAATTCGTGGAGAAAGTGGGAATCCACCATTACCTAGGATCCTCATAGGTTGTACATATCGAGGGTTGGAAGGAGGAGGCAACAAAGTTTATAATCAGTCATTTCCACGGACATCACCTCTAGCTTGGCTACCCAATCAGAATCACAGCAGGGCTAATACAGCGAATAACGGGGTTTCCACATGGGGGGATGGCAATACCAGAAAAAATTAATTATGTTTATTGGATACAATATATTACAATGGGAACATCGATAAACAATTCCAAAGTATTTTTCATTAAAAAAAGTGTTATAACTATGTGCCAAATGGGCATGCATTATTGTGTCACTATGCTTTATCATCGCGAGTCAGAAGTCATATGTGAAGCTCACAATGTTGAAACCCATCAGTCGTATATTTCAAAATGGGGAAATTTTCTCTAGGAAGAACATCTTGGAGGCATCATAAAGAGTAACTGCAGGGAATTCCAAGAGCATGGTTGAGCATCAAGGTTTCCCTCCACGTTGATCTGGATCGCCATGTGTTGGATAGCCATTTGGGAAATAATGTACAGAAAAATCCTAAGTATAGAAGAAGTGTGTAGAAGAAGAAGGAATATTAGGTAGTGCACAGTTGAGGTGCATTCACGAGAAAAATGCGCAAAAAGAGGAATAAAGCTAAGAGAATAATAAAGTAGAGAAGAAAGAAGGAGAAGAAAACGAGAGAAAAGAAAGGATGACAACACGATGTGATAAAGATAGAAGGATGTGCAAAAGCAATAAGAACAACAATTAGAGTGCAAAAGAATCATATAGATAGAAAAGCACGTGAAAGAAACTAGAACAACAAGTTAACTTGAACTTATCATGTATTTTAATAGGGTTTTGGGGATGAACAAAGTAGGGTTTTAAGCCCTAGAAATCATGTATAAATATGTAAGGGGTTGGGGGAATAGGGATTTCCCTTTATGATGAGTTATGTTAGGTTCTGTTTTTTTATGTTCTTCTTAGTTTGTCTAGATGGATGTCAATGGCCTCCCACCTATTCCAATTGGCTCATTTTGGCAGTTTTTCAATTTGGCATCTTTTTTCTAGTTTTCAGGTCCCAAACTTTCAGGGTCATTTTGAGGCCCTAGAAAACGTTTTTAGGCTCTCCATAGTCACACTATAATATTTATAAAGAGTGTGTCAACAACATATGCAGTCCTCGGTTAGACATTTCCAACGGTCTATCGTGCACCTAAGTTAGAGATTGTATGCAAAAGTTATGACCCCAGGAAGTTGATGTACTAACTTACCCCAATAGGCCCCACATGACTTTTGGTGCTTCATCTCCTAGGGTTAGGTTTTTGGATGTCTAGGGTTTTGGAATTCACCTTTGTTCTAAAAATTCCTTCAGAGCCTCATTGTACTCATCTTCTTGTGAATGAGCGCAACTGTCACATCTCTTCTCAAAGTTAAGTTGTCGCCATTCTAACAAGCTTGTTTTTAGTCTGCATTTTATAGTTTCAACATATTTCCTTATTGAATAGAAGTGATTCTTATTGTATCTCTGTTATTGTTTGTTTTTTCTCTATGTTATGAATAATAATAATCTGTATTCATTTCATTATGCTCATAAAATCTGGAACAATGCTCTGATACCACTGATCAGAATTTTATGAGAACGAAATGAAAAAAAATTATTATTATTCTTAAAACAGATACACAACGAACAATAAAAATGATATTGTAACATTGGATTCTATTCAATAAGGAAATATGTTGAAACTGTAAAATGTAGACTGAAAACAAGCTTGCTAGAATGGTGGCAGCTTATCTCTGAGAAGAGATGTGACAGTTGCGCTCATTCGCAAGAATATGAGTACAATGAGGATCTGAAGGCCATTTTACAAAAACTGTGAATGCCAAAAACCTATACATCCAAAAACCTAACCCTAGGAGATGAAGCGCCAAAAGTCATGTGGGCCCCCTTGGGGTAAGTTTGTACATCAACTTCTCAGGATCATAAATTTTTCATACGATCTCCATTTTAGGTAGACGATAGCCCATTGAAAAAGTATATCTTAGGACTACACATGTTGTCATCACACTTTGTCTAAATCCTATACTGTGATTGTGGCAAGGCCTAAAAACATTGTTTAGGGCCTCAAAATGACCCTAGAAGTTCAAGACCTGAAAACTAGAAAAAAACTGCCTAACTGAAAAAATGCCAAAATGAGCCAATTGGAATAGGTGGGAGGCCACCGACATCCATATATCAATAGAATGGGAGTTCTTATCGAGCGGTACTAAGGAGATGATGAAGAGAGAGAAAGGCTTGCCCTACAGAGCATCTAGGCTAGGAGAAGGAGAGGATAACCATGATGTATCTTGTAAGCATAGTGTGCAAGCTTGAAGCAATTACGAAACACATAATAAAGAAGCTCATTGTTGTGGAGGTAGCCCAGAGTTGGGTGAACCATGTTAAATGCTATGTTGAATGTATTTTGTGTGATTGTTCATGGATTATGTCTGGATGCATATTAGATTCTATTTGTTTATGTGTAATCATGTCACAATAGTTATGACTATTATGTTAATGGGTTTATGTTGTAAGTTGGAATATAATGGAAATATGAATCTGAATTAACTAAGTAGCTAACAAAGAAAAAAGACAGAACAACGTGCATAGGAACAATAAGTAAGAATGAATAGAATAATCACCTCCCATTTCCTCACTATTGCAGAAACCTAGTTCCTGCAGTCCCAATAGATACCTTAGGTGAGACTTCATATGCACATGCAAGTGATGTCGAAAGATGGTTCTGTTGTTGGGACCTAGATTCTGTGATTAAAGGAATGTTTTGGAGGCCCACTAAAAAGGAAAATTCAGAATGGATAGAAAGGACAAAACGAGAGTTTTCCCGAAAATAGAATAGAAAACCTTGAATGAGTAATGAATAGTGGATGAAAAGGTATGTATACAAAGAGTTTCATGAAATTTTCTTTGGAGAATTTCCAATTATTCTGATGGAGTGGTTAGAATGATTAGTGGAGAATACTGGAAGGTACCAAGATGCAACACTAAGGAATTGGAATCATGCATTGGTAAGACAACTAAATTCTGTAAGTAATAACACTTGTTGCATAGTTGATTTCTGGTTGGATAGCATATTAGGAGGATATATTATAGAGTTCATAGTAGATTGTACACATAAATACAATGTTGGAGAAAGGATCTTATTCAAATTTCCACGCGGAAGGTTCATGAAATTGTTGGGTATTTGGATAAATATTGTTGGAAGATTGGTTGTTGTCATTGATGTCAACCCTAGTCATGGGTTTTGGACCACAAGATTGATGAAGTTATTTGGACATGAAGGAAAATGCACATGCAGATACAACACCCATGGATGGATAGTATACATCATTTTGTTTTCAGTGGTATGTGGCACGTCACATGGATCCTCATGGTTGAGGAGAAATGAATTTTTGAAGATGACAAAGTGAATTGAAAAAGGAAGTACATGTAGGCCCTGAAAATAAGTAAAGAAAATAATTACAAAATAAGAAAGTGTCAGGTTGGCCCTAATGTTAAAAGGAAGTGACATAAAATGTATAAATAAATATCATTATACATTCATTTAATACAAGTCGAATTTCAGAGGGAAGAAGAAGTAAAAGAAGGCCGGATTTCAAGGGAGGATGAAGTCTTTTGGTGATGTGTTCTAAGGTATGTTATTTTCAGGTCATCTTACC
>ML787450.1:509536-524798 GCA_009831015.1 Picea engelmannii | reverse complement strand
AAGTCATTACTTCCCTTGAACAAAAACTATTGATTATTTCTCATATATTGTGCATGGTGTATTGTGGTGTATTGGTGTAACTCTTATACTATTGTTCATTGTTCATTGGATATAATTGAATGGTTTAAGTATAATTTGAAAAAAAAAATTAAATTGTACTTGATACTGATTCACCCCTCTCTCAGTATCAACAAATATGTTGTTGTGTGACAAGTTCGTGATGACAATGGAATTCGACTACTATGGGGACTCACACACATAGGGGAACTATGGGATCACAAGAGGATATTCGGAGGGTAGGAGAGAATTAAGGAAGTGGTGAAGAAGGAAGGGAGGGACTGAGGATGCAGAGAGTTGAAGAAGGTAAAACAGAGGAAGAAGACAAGTTTGGAGAACTGTGCAGAGGAAGGAGGTACAAGAGGTGAAAGATTGGGGCTTAGAAAGGAGAGTTGTGCAGTGAACCAGATGGAAGAGGACCTTACACAATAATCCAAATCATGGATATACCACAAATAATAGGAGAGGAAGAGGAGTTATAGTGCAGTCCTATAATAGAAGAGTTGTTAATCCCTACTAAGACCAGATTTTGTGTCGAATCCATGAACCACAATTTGTGGAGAAAGTGGGAATCCACCATTACCTAGGATCCCCGTAGGTCATAGATATCGGGGATTGGAAGGAGGAGGCAAAAATTTTTATTATCAGTCATTTACACGGGCATCACCTCTATCTTGGCTACCCAATCAAAATCACAGGGGGGCTAATACAACGAATAACAGGGTTTCCACATGGGGGGATGGCAGTACCAAAAAAATAATTTTGTTTATTGGATGCAATATATTACAAGGGGAACATCGATAAACAATTCCAAAGTATTTTTCATTAAAAAAATTCAACAACTATGTGCCAAATGGGCCTACATTATTGTGTCACTATGATTTATCGTTGCAGGTCAGAAGTCATATGTGAAGCTTACAATGTTGGAACCCATTAGTCGGATCTTTCAAAATGAGGATATTTTCACTAGGAAGAACATCTTGTAGGCATCATAAAGAGTAATTGTAGGGATTTCTAAGAATATGGTTGAGCATCAAGGTTTCCCTCCTTGTTGATCTAGATCGCCATGTGTTGGATAGGCATTTGGGAAATAATGTACAGAAAAATCCTAAGTATAGAAGAAGTGTGTAGAAGAAGAAGGAATACTAGGTAGTGCACAATTGAGGTGCATTCATGAGGAAAATCCACAAAAAGAGGAATAATATAGAGGAATAACAAAGAGGAATAAACCAGAGGAATAAAGCTGAGAGGAGAATAAAGCAAACAAGAAAGAAGGAGAAGAAAACAAGAGAAAAGAAAGGACGACAACACGATGTGCAATAGATAGAAGGATGTGCAAAAGCAGGAAGAACAACAATCAGAGTGAAAAAGCATCGTATAGATAGAAAATCACGTGAAAGAAACCAGAACAAGTTAACTTGAAGTTATCGTGTGTTTTAATAGGGTTTTGGGGATGAACAAAGTAGGGATTTAAGCCCTAGAAATCATGTATAAATATGTAAGGGGTTGGGAGAATAGGGATTTCCCTTTATGATGAGTTATGTTAGGCTATGTTTTGTTCTATTCTTCTTATTTTATCCATATGGATGTCAGTGGCCTCCCAACTATTCCAACTGGCTCATTTTGGCAGTTTTTCAATTTGGTAGTTTTTTTTCTAGTTTTCAGGTCCCAAACTTCTGGGGTCGTTTTGAGGCCCTAAACAATGTTTTTAGGGCTCTCCATAGTCACACTATAATATTTAGAAAGAGTGTGGCAGCAACATATGTAGTCCTCGTTTAGACCTTTCCAACGATCTATCGTGCGCCTAAGACAGATATTGTATGCAAAAGTTACGACCTCGGGAAGTTGATGTACTAACTTACCCCAGTAGGGCCCACATGACTTTTGGCGCTTCATCTCCTAGGCTTAGGTTTTTGGATGTCTAGGGTTTTGGAATTCACCTTTATTGTAAAAGTTCCTTCAGAGCCTCATTATACTCATCTTCTTGCGAATGAGAGCAACTGTCACATATCTTCTCAGAGGTAAGTCGCCACCATTCTAACAAGCTTGTTTTCAATCTGCATTTTACAGTTTCAACATATTTCCTTATTGAATAGAAGATATTCTTATTGTATCTATGTTATTTTTCATTGTTTCTCTGTGTTATGAATAATAATAATATGTATTCAATTCATTCTGCTCATAAAATCTGGATCAATGCTCTGATACCAATGACGCAGATTTTATGAGAAGAACAAAATGAATACAAGTTATTATTATTCTTAACACAGAGACACAACGAAAAATAACAAAGATACAGTAACATTGGATTTTATTCAATAAGGAAATATGTTGAAACTGTAAAATGTAGACTGAAAACAAGCTTGCCAGAATGGTGGCGGCTTATCTCTGAGAAGAGATGTGTTGGTTGAGCTCATTCACAAGAAGATGACTACAATGAGGCTCTGAAGGACATTTTACAATAAAGGTGAATGCAAAAACCCTATACATCCAAAAACCTATCCCAAGGAGATGAAGCGCCAAAAGTCATGTGGGCCTCATTGGTGTAAGTTAGTACATCAAATTCCCGTGGTCATAACTTTTTCATATGATCTCCATTTTAGGCAAAAGATAGCATGTTGGAAAGGTATATATGAGGACTACACATGTTTTCATCACACTTTGTCTAAATCCTATAATGTGATTGTGGAAATTCCTAAAAACGTTGTTTAGTGCCTCAAAGTGACCCCAGAAATTCAAGACCTGAAAACTAGAAAAAAACTGCCAAAATGAGCTAGTTGGAATAGGTGGGAGGCCAAAGAAATCCATATAGATCATTAGTATGGGAGTTATTCTCAAGCGTTAGTAAGGATATGATGCAGAGAGAGAAAGGCTTGCACTACAGAGTAGTTAGGCTAGGAGAAGGAGAGGATAACCATGATGTATCTTTGTAAGCACAATGTGCAAGATTGAAGTAATTACCAAACACATAATAAAGAAGCTCGTCATTGTGGACGTATCCAAGAGTTGGGTGAACCATGTTAAATGCTATTTTGAATGTATTTTTTGTGATTGTTCTTGGATTATGTCTGTATGCATTTTATATTATATGTGTATTATGTGTAATCATGTTGCAATAGTTATCTATTACATTAATGGGCTTATGTTGTAACTTGGAATATAATGGAAATATGAATCCAAATTTATTAAGTAGATAAGGAAGAAAAAGACAGAGCAACGCGCATAGGAACAATAAGTATGAATGAATAGAATAATCACCTCCCATTTCCTCACTATTGCAGAAACCTGGTTCCTGTAGTCCCAATAGATACCTCGGGTGAAAATTCATATGCACATGCAGGTGATGTCAAAAGGGTCGGTTTCTCAATGGTTTTGTTGGCAAAAGATAACTCGAAACCTAGGGTCTTACAACCATGTGAAGTGACAACAAATGGTTATGTTGTTGGGACCTGGATTCTGTGATTAGGGGAATGTTTTGGAGGCCGACTAAAAAGGAAAATTTGGAATGGTTAGAAAGGACGGAACGAGAGTTTTCCCGAAAATAGAATAGAAACCCTCGGATGAGTAATGGATAGTGGATGCAAAGGTATGTATACATAGATTTTCATGAAATTTTATTTGGATAATTTCCAATTATTCTGACGGAGTGGTTAGAAATATTAGTGGAGAATACTGGAAGTTACCAAGACGCAACCCCAAGGAATTGGAATCCTGCATTGGTAAGACAACTAAATTTTGTAAGTAATAACACTTGTTGCACAGTTGATTTCTAGTTGGATAGCATATTAGGAGGATATATTATAGAGTTTGCATTATATTGTACCCATTCATACAGTGTTTCATAAAGACTCTTATTCAAAGGTCCATGCGGACGGTTCATGAAATTGTTGGGTATTTTGATAAAGATATTGTCATGTGACAAGTTCATGATGACAATGGAATTCAACTACTAAGAGGCCTCGTGCACATAGGGGAACCATGGGATCACAAGATGTTGTTGTGTGACAAGTCATGAAGAAGGAAGGGAGGGACTGAGGATGCAAAGAGTTGAAGAAGGTAAACTAGAGAAATAAGACAAGTTTGGAGAACTGCACAGAGGAAGGAGGTACAAGAGGTGAAAGACTCGGGCTTAGAAACGAGAGTCACGCAGTGAGCCAGATGGAAGAGGACCTTACACAATAATCCAAATCATGGATATACCACACATAAGAGGATAGGAAGAGGAGTTACAGACTAGTCCTATAATAGAAGAGTTGTTAATCCCTACTAAGACCAGATCATGTGTCGAATCCACGAACCCATGTCCATCACCACAATCATAAATAAAATTTGAAGACTTATCAAAAGAACTTATAGTTAGCAAGGGAGGATAGAGTAGTAGCAATCAGAGTAGTGGAAGTAGTGCATAAATTCATAGTCAACCATCATCACCAAGAGAAGAGACTACACAAAGAAACATGGAAGGGGTAGACAACACCCTCAAAATGCCTGAGTTCTAGGGAGTGAGGTAAGAGGACCTAGAAAAATATATGTTTGTATGTGACACAATTTGGGATGCTTAGAACATCTAGGATGAGGATGTGAATATTTCAAAGTTGGAAACAACATTTAGAGGTCATGTGCTATTCTAGTACATGAAGTTGCAGAGTACCAAGCCTACAGGATAGGCCAAAACATTGGCAGAGAAAAGACAAGCATTGCTAAAATATTTTAGGAAGCCAAAGTCAGAGTCACAGTACATTACAGAATTAAAGGAGATTAAATAGGTGCAAACAAAGTCGGTATGGGACTTCGATCAATTATTCAAGGACCTGATGGGAAGGATGGTTTTCCAGATTCTCGTTCAACAACATCAAGAATGGTTTATTGTATGACTTCTACCACACATTTGTAGGCCATTGATTCAATAGAAGGTTGTGTCGTACCCGAGGCTTTGGAAATTGAAATGAAATTGGAATCATCCCCTGTAGGAAATAGTGGAGGGATGGAGAAGGTTCAGACATAGTTGGCTACTTTAACGACTCAACTAGAAGAACTTGAAAAAGGGAAGGAGAAACAAGAACAAGTGTGGTGTACCAAGTGTAGGACTAAAGGCCATCATAAGGAAAAATTCCCAACATCCACTCAGTATTTGGAAACTAGAGCATTGAATCCATTACTAGAAGGGGGGTATTGCGAGATATGTAAGAAATGGGGACATCATCCAACTAAGTTTCCATTACTACAAAAGTATCAAAGTGCACCAAGGAACTTGTTTTGTAATTTTTGCAAGTTAGTCGGACATGAAGAGAAGGATTTATGTGCATTCGATTTGATGAGGGAGTACACTTTAGATATGTACAAGATTCAGGAGAAGAATGTTGTGATAGATGAAGGAGGTCAACAATATAATAATTAGAAAGGATTTACTCCAGGGAACATAGGAAATTTTGGTATAGGTCGAGGCAGAGGAAATTTTTGCAGAGGAGGAAGAGGACTGATAATATGTTATAATTATATTCAACCTAGGAACTTATCCCATGACTGCCTGACCCCATGTACAATGCGCACATACTATAGAGAACTAGACCATGCAATACAAGATTATCCTCAGCTAGTTGCGAAATGGAAAGCCATAGGGAACCAAAACCAAAATCCAAATCAAAATGTGCAGAAAATATCAGTCGATGAATGCAACAAAGGGCCAATAATAGTAGTTGTTACGCGCGAAGGAGATAGAAAAAGAGCCAATACAATGAATGGAGGGAAGCAGGTTGAGAAATGGGTAAGTAAGTCAGTAGGACCCATGACAAATTTTTATCCTTAGCAAGAAAAGGAGACGTATCAAAGGGAAATAAAAGAGGTACTTAGACAATATTGGGGAGCATCAACATCATCTACACCTCATGTCAGAGATCACATTGTGCAGAAGAAACCAAATGGGAAGGTAAGCACACTAAAAGAATTCTTGAGAAGTTGCATAGAGATAATTAAATATGAAACTACATTAGATACAATATATGAGATGATTTATCATTGTACGCAAGGGAGGGAAACTCCCATCGCACAAAGGGTGGTGAATCAAGTACTACCCAAAAATAGGACCAACAAAGAATTCAGATTCAGTCCACAAATTGGGGAATATGATGTGGATAATGTTATCTTGGACTTGGGGTCTAATGTGAATGTATTGCCTAAACAGACCTGTAAGATGATGGGAAAACCAAGATAGTATGGTATCCTATTCAGTTAAGGCCCATGAATCAGCACAAAATAGTACAGATTGGTTGATTGACAGGAGTACTTGTGAACATGGATGGGGTGAGTAGTGTGGCAGACTTTGAGGTTATTGAGATTGTTAATGATATTCAACCATATCTAGCATTGATGGGACTGGAATGGGTGTTTTATAATAAAGAAATCATAACCCTGAAGAGGAGGGAAATGATATTTGAAGTTGGATATTTCAGAGTTACTAAACCATTGGACCCAACAAAAGGAAAGGGATACATAGAACCAGCAAGAGGAAACAACATTGACAATTTATATAACATGACTGCATGGATGGAGGATTATGTAAACCCCACTACAGATGGTGCACTAAGTTGGAGAAGTATCAGTTAATGAGCATCATATTAAAAGGAAGGTATAGAGCATTGGCAAAAAAGGATGCATGAAGTCTCAACTAGGCAATGTGCACGCATGACTCGATCCTTGCATTGGATTGGAATAGATTTATTTCATCCACCTAGGTATGATGGATTGACTGATATCAGTTTGTTTGTAAAGGCATTTGAGTTGTAGGTTCCCAAACAACAAATTTTTTTGGCACTATATGTTGTCCTAAAAGAAACTCCATCCAAATGGTGGGTTACACACAGAGAGGGGATGAAACACCGGTGACATTGTAGAAGACAAATGCAATTAAGGTTTGGTACTGAGGTAGAAAACATTGCACAGACATATACAGATGAGAGTGATCCAGTAGGTCATGTTGAGTAGCATAGGACCATATGGAGTTTATTACCAGACACAGGGGATGCACATATTTATACACATAATGGACACAATTCTGAAGAACTAGTATTTGGAATTGGAAATGCACAAGGAGACAACAAGATGGGAAGATTTGACTTAGAGGTTCGAAATCACATTTAAATTTGAACATGAATCCCCATCGATAGATGCATCGCTACAGGCTATTTGAACTAATATATTCTTAGATGAAGGATCAATGGAGGTGGTACCACTATGCAGTGCACACAAAACTAATATGATTGTCCATGAATTATGAGAGTGCTACAATGTTGTTAAGGAAGAACAAGAGGAAGAATATCCCAAGAATGTACATGTACCTAAAACAGAAGGAGAACAAGTAGTATAAGGGCCAGAGCTTGATTCCATCATATACACATAGCCCATAAAAACACGGAAGGTAAACATTGGGATGACAAAGAACCCAAACTTTGCATAGATAGGAAATTACTGGAGTGATGAGATAGTAGACAAGATTGCAGACTTGTTGCGAGAATATCATGACCTATTCCCGACGAAATTCTCAGAGATGAAGGGGATAGTTGGGGACGTAGGCGAGATGAAGATTCTATTGAAACTAGGTTCTAAGCTAGTATGATAAAGACATTACAGGTTAAATATGAAGTACAAAGAGAAGGTGAAATCCAAAATAGACAGGATGTTGGACATAGGAAATATTGAACTCATGGAGGAATCAGAGTGGATCAGTCCAATGGTAGTTCAAGACAAGAAGATGGGAGGAATCAAGATTTGTGTGGATCTAAGGAAGATGAATGATACATGTGTACATGACCCATTTCCAACACCATTCAAATAAGAGATACTAGATAAAGTAGGAGGAAAAGAAGCTTACCCATTCACATATGCATTTCCAGGGTACCATTAGATAAATATTGTGTAGGAATACGGGTACAATACCATGTTCATGACAGAGTGGGGAAGTTATCAATATAGATTAATGTCCTTTGTACTGAAGAATTCCCTTGCAGTGCTTTCTAGAGTTGTGGTTGGAGCATTCAAGGAATTTATTCATAAGTTCTTGGAAGTATACTTAGACGATTGGATTGTTTGTAGTCTACTGAAGGATCACATGGAAGTA
Organism: Picea engelmannii; assembly: GCA_009831015.1. Classification (NCBI taxonomy): domain Eukaryota; kingdom Viridiplantae; phylum Streptophyta; class Pinopsida; order Pinales; family Pinaceae; genus Picea; species Picea engelmannii. The sequence goes on along the minus strand of ML787450.1, from coordinate 516,628 downwards.
TTTAGGATAATGTTGGATAGGTGTAGATAGTGTCATATCTTGTTGAACCTAGAAGTGTATTTTTTTCGCATCGTTTATAAAAAAAAATTGGCCATGTAGTTTACAAGTAGGGACTACTAGTGGATCCAACCAAGATTGTAGTAATTCTGGATCTAGAACCACCTACATCAATCAGACAACTGAGAAAAAACTTGGGTCACACAGGATATTATAGGAATTCTATCAAAGGATATGCATAGATCACAGCACCAATGGAAAAGTTGCTAAAGAAGGAAGCAAATTTCCAATGGAACGAGGACTGTCAAAAGGGTTTGGACACCTTAAAACAAAAACTAGTAAACATGTCAATTTTAATCTTTCCATATTGGAACAAGGAGTTCCATGTTCATGTATATGCATCATCAATAGCATTGGGTGTAGTACTATCTCAACCAAGGGAGGGGGACATAGATCACCCAATTGTATTTGCAATTAGGAAATTGTCCATGGTATAGAATAATTACACCACTATAGAACGAGAAGGATTGGCAATGGAATATGCACTACAAAAGTTCAAACATAATTTATTGTGGTCTCACTTTAATATGTACATAGATCATTCTGCATTAAAATACTTAGTGAACAAGCCATTGTTTGGAGGGATAAAATGTAGATGGGTATTGTTGTTTGAGGAATATGATTTTGAGGTTGAGTTGAAACCTAGGAAGTTGAATCCAGGGCCAGATCATCTATCTTTCATATTATTAGGAGAACATCCAAGCAATTTAGATGACAACTTACTAGATGCACAACTATTTGTAGTTAAAATGGTGTATGATTACTTCTAGGACATCGTGTAGTTTCTAAGTACATGAATGGTTCCATTAGAGAATGAAAGTGGCACAAAAGAAACAACCGGTAGTCAAAGTAGTGAATTATCAGTTGATTCCAGGGAATTTATACAAGTTGGGAGAAGACAAAATATTAATACGGTGTGTGGTGGAACATGAAAAACCGATGATACTCACAGAAGCACATGACAGGATTGTAGGAGGACATTATGCAAGAAATGCGACTGCATAATTTATTTTTTTCATAGGGATCTGGTGGCCTATACTTCACAAAGATGCTAAGGAATATTTCCAATCATACAATGTATGTCAAAGAAGGGGAAATCCATCCAAGAGGGATGAAATGCCTCTAAAACCACAGGTGACCTTGCAAGAATTTTTTTAAATGGGATATTGACTTTGTGGGTCCAATCAACCCACAACCAATAAGATTAGGAACAATGTACATAATCACTGGGACATTGTACTTGATAAGATGGCAAAAAGCAACATTCGTTCTAGATGTCACACAATTTGGATGTCCATGCATATTACATAGTGATCAAGTAATATGCATGGACAAAATATTTCGGCATTGATTGGGGAGTTTCAAATTCATCATCAGAAGACTACCCTATATCATCCTTAGGCGAATGGGACAGTGGAAGCTTTCAATTAAATCTTGGAGAATTCTCTGACAAAGATCTGAAATGTAGGGAGAGATGATTGGGACTTAATATTTCCTACAGTTTTATGGGCTTATGGGACTACGAGTAAAAAGTTGACAGGACAGACACCTTTCAGGTTGGTCTATTAGAAATAAGCAGTGATGCCAATGAAGTTTATTCTAACTAGCCTGCATATTGCGACAATCATTGATCTTTCAGACTCTAACGTAGTAGAGGAGAGACTATAACAGTTAGTACTTCTTGAGGAAGAGTGGTTTGTCACAGGTTTCCATCAATAAGTTCAGAAGACAAGAGAGAATCCTTGGCATGATAGACACATTAAATAGAAAAAGTTTAAAGTGGAAGACTTGGTGTTACTTTATGACAGTAAATTTATGCAGCATCTAAGTACGTTTAGAATGCACTGTTTAAGACCATATGTGATTCAACATGTAACAAAGACAGGTGGTGTGCAATTAGAAACCCTAAATGGAGAATTTCTTGGAGGAATGGTGAATGGAAGCCGGATAAAACTCTATAAAGATGGTCGAGAGTCTACGCAATAATATTCATTGCACTAGAACACATGTATCATAGTAATTGTACTATAGTAGGAAGGAAAAACATAGAAAAACAAATAAAAGTAGAAAAAGGAAAATAAACAAATAAACAATATATATAGAAAATAAAAATGATTATAGCGTATAAAGGAATAATAAATTGCGTAGAAGGAATGTTTATCGCACATCAGGATGGAACTATGCCAATTAACAAAACACTACACAAAAGAAAAAGACTGTGAAGAAGTAGATATCAAAGAAAAACAATTGCATAGTTTGGCATTGATAAGACCGTTAAAAGGAATTAAAGCGAGGAAATGACCATTACACAAGGGCAATAACAAGTCATAAAGATGCCATAAAATATTAAATGATAAAAGTTGTAAAAGATAACGATAGGTTGGAAGTAGGAGGCAACAATCACACAACAGATTTGGTAATAAAGCCACATTTATTTAACCATTCATCAACCACATTTGCAGATTGGTCAAGAGAGTTAAGGTGTGAGGAGACATGAACAGTTGGAATGAATGCACAAAAGCATTCGAAGGTCGCTAAGGGTAAATAATTGTTACTAATAGTTGCATGCAAGAGAGAGTGAACCAGAGCAAACTAGAGTTGAACTACAACTATAATATAATAGACACAGAGAAAGTAAAGGAACCTATCACACAATACAATGTCCCCACCAAAATTTGGAGCACCATCAACAATGGCATGAAAGTCATCAAAATGTCCAGCAGTTGCACCAGAGGTTGAGGAAATACCTGGAGCTTTCACTTACACTTCACAAGCAAGCTTCCACGGGGATTATATCCCACCAAGGAAATACAATGCACCACAAGTCAAAGTATCAGCAGATGGTAAATACACACTAGAAAAATCATCAGTCCCATTGAGTGTAAGTATAGAAGGATACATGCTCGTAAAGGTTGTCTCCCTAAAGTTTGTAGATCACGATATCACAGACAAGCAAAAGTTTCCTGAGATGGAAAGGAAAAAGTACTTGTGCACTAAGAGCATACCGGGAAAAGGAGTGATAGTGATGCAAACACAGGTGTGGGAAACAAGACTAGAGAAGTCCGTAATACTGAACCTATTGGAGGTTTCACACTTCAGATGCAACCTGGAAATCAATTCCTACATTAAGTTACTACTTAGTTGCATTCATGGAGGGACAATGTGGCTTCACCCACTAGTGTCAATCGATATTGCATTGATTGCGTGGATCACAGGGCTACCGAAAGAAGGAGAGGATCCAACTACCTTATTTAACAAAGCAGGGGATAAAGCCCTATCAGAAGCAATGAAGGATAAATTTCACACCTTCAGGGGGAAAGGGGGATTGGATGTCATGAGCATCAATTATTAAAGTGTTCGATTTGCGACACAGGTGTTGGCCTGCAAGTTGCTCCGCAAATTTCGTAAGGATGAAGTATCAGTTGTAGTGATCACGAAGTACCGGTTGCAGTGATCGCAGCCGCAGAAAAATGATCTGAAGGGGTCCAAATGAACTGAGCCACCTTCTTGTTCAATCAATTTTTGATATACTATATCAAACCATGGGATAAGAGTACCAAATTTTGCTATGCTTGGCTCTTGATTTTGATTGCACTGGTAGGATGGTAAGAACTAGGCTACTACCAACACATGGACACATCCGATAGAGGTAGTATGGCCATGTGGTATGCCAACTTATGGCATACGCCCAAAAAAAGGAGGCAACAGGACAACAATGTTACATTTTATGTATACTTTGATCATATCTGGTATCTAATCGAGCATACACCACACATGTCAGTCGAGATAGTGGAAACCTACAAGGAGATTACGTGAATCAAAGTAGGAATGCACCATATGTATGTGCAAGCAAAGAAGGACCATGCTCGTCAATGGTTTCCAACCAACTATAAGTTGACAATAGAGGATGTATGCCTAATCGTGAATGATTCGAAAGATGGGTAGAAAACCCCAGCAAAAAAAATGAGGCACCTAAAAGATGAAGAAGAACAAGATAAGAGTGAGGAAGAACTGGATGAGGGGTAGGGAATGACCATAATAATGGCATAGGAAACATGCATGGCCCATCAACAAATTAAGAACATCAAATTGTCCCCAAAACAAGAGAGAAATGAAAGGATAAGGGGAAGGATCCAGTAGGAGGGGTGTGAAAGAAGACTAAATAACACAAAACCCCTAGTTTATAATTTAACCAATGACAACATGGACTGAATCGGCTACTAAGTATGGGACGTCACAGAGGAATTCATTGAGGAAGTGACCAGGAAACATGTAGAACATCAACAGAAGGTGCAGGATTAGTTGGCAACACTACAATAACTCTTGGAAGCAACCAACATAACAAAAGAGCGCAATACATCATAAGGAACATCCATGATTCCGATGGAGAAAGAAGAGATTGTTCATCCAGACTTAACCCAACTAGCAGCTGGGCATAGAACACTTCAAATTGAGATAGATGCACTTGAGTTCCCAATGGAAGAACTACAAGAACATGCGAAGGCGATAATAAATATGAACATAGTGGTGTCGTGGATGCCCATACACATCTGAAAAGGATCGCAAATAGGAATTTTGGATGAGATTAGGCTCCGAGGAGAGGAAGCACATCGATAATTGACGTGTTAGAAAAACAGGACCGTGGAGCACTAAAATAAAACAAATGCAGAAAAAAAAACATAGAAGATATGTAATACAATAGAGACATGGATTTACGTGGTTCACCCAGTGTGGTCTATGTCCACCAGAGAAATTATCAAGTCCTTCCTTTATTATTATCCAACATATGAGGGGATACAACCTACAACAAACCCATTGTAACTTCCTCTTCTTTCTCTCACAGTATCCTATCTTAGAATACAATATTCGTCATCAACCATAGCCACAATACATTTCCCTCATAAAAGAGGGTTGCCTTCTAAGAAAAAAAACCCTAACATAATCTATATTGTTAGATCTGCGACCTTATAATGAACGGTCCATATTTACAATGAAATTAAAATATACATTTACAAGGCAATTTTTCCTTCGGGGTCTCTGCCCCCAAACCCCCGCTAGGGGATCGCTTGCCCCCAGCCCCCTTGGACCCCGCAGAGGGGGTACCCCTCTCTGCACTCCCCCATGTGGAAGAGTGTACATACTTCTGGGGTGTAAATACTTCATGGGGTATAAACACAGCTAAGTAAAAGACCTCTGAATCAAGAAGATAATCAGGCTCCACAACCAACAATCTCCCACTTGGAGACTGATCTCAACAACTCCACCACTGTTGTATATGCTAGAGTCTGAACCTTCTTGGACCTGGAAAATTTCTCATCTTCATCTTCATTCTTGAAGACCAACTGAAACTGAGCACGAACTCAGTTTCTCCCCTGGTTACTCCCTTTGTTAACATGTTTGAAGGTTTCTAGCTAGTGTGTCTCTTTTCCAACTTCAAATGTCCATCTTCCAAGGTGGATCGTATGAAGTGGTACCTGAACAGTATATTCCTAGTCTTCTAATGGAAGGTTGAGTTCTTTGCAAGATGAATGGAACTCTCAATGTCACAATACAACTTGTTATTCTCTTGCTTCTTTCCCAATTCCTCCATAAACCTCTATAACCAAATCATCTCTTTACTAGCCTCTGTAGTAGCAACATACTCTGCCTCTATTGTTGAAAGTTCAACAACCTTTTGCAATTTTGAAATCCATCTTACTGTTGTTCCACCTATAGTAAACACATACCCTGTGGTACTCCTCCTGCTATATTTATCACCTGCCATATCTGAATCAACATATCCTTGTAGAACAGTTTCTGAACCTCCAAAACATAATGCATGATTAGAAATACCTTTCAAGTATCTGAGAATCCACTTTACTTCCTCCCAATGTTCTTTACCTGGATTGTTCATATATCTTCTCACAACTCCCACTGCATGTGCAATATTTGGTCTTGTGCAAACCATTACATACATCAAGCTGCCAACTGTTGATGAATATGGGACCCTGGACATGTATTATATCTCCTCTTATGTCTTGGGACACATTTCCTTATTTAATTTGAAATGGTTGGCCAAAGGAGTACTAACTAGTTTTTCATTATGCATTCTAAACCTCTCCAACACCTTCTCTGTGTACTCACCCTGAGACATTGTAAATTTGTGATTTTTCCTATCTCTTGTTATTCTCATACCAAGGATTTTCTTTGCAGCACCCAAATCCTTCATCGCAAATGAATTGGCTAATTTCTTCTTGAGCACATTTATATCCTGCATATTAGACCCTACAACAAGCATGTCATCTACATACAATAACAAGATAATAAAGCTTCCATTTTCTAGCTTTTTAAAATAAACACAGTGATCAAAATGACATCTACTATAACCCTGTTCTATCATAAACCTGTCAAACTTCAGATACCACTGCCTTGGAGCTTGATTTAGGCCGTATAAGATCTTCTTCAACCTGCATACAAAATTCTCCTTCCCTTTGACCCCATACCCCTGTGGCTGCTGCATATAAATCTCTTCCTCCAAATCCCCATGGAGAAAAGTTGTTTTTACATATAACTGTTCAAGATGCAAATATTCTACTGCCACAAGACTTAAAATATTCTAATTGAATTCATTTTAACAACAGGAGAAAATATTTCATCAAAATCTATACCTTTCTTTTGTGCAAACCCCTTTACAACAAATCTAGCCTTGTACCACTTTTCTCCTCCATGTTCTTCCTTCAACTTGTAAAACCATTTATTCTGCAATGCTCTTTTTCTTGTAGGCAACTGAACCAAGTCCCAAGTATGGTTATTTACCAAGGAATCCATTTCCTCTTTCATGCATTGCTCCCACTTCCTTTTGGTGTCTACCTGCATTTCCTCTTCATAACATTCGGGTTCACCAAAATCAGTAAACAATAAATAATACAATGAAGGAGAGTATCGTTCAGGGGGTATACTTAACCTGGTATATTTTCTAACAACACTTGCAGGTGTTTGAGGTACCTGTTGCTCCTATTGTTGTACATTTTGATTTTCTGGTTCCTTTGGAATTTC
>ML787450.1:489866-508625 GCA_009831015.1 Picea engelmannii | reverse complement strand
CTGTCCAAAATCACCTTGAACATAATCTAGAAAATGTTTCCTATGGGGTGTGGCATGAAATGAAGCCCCTGAATATACTACCCAAGACTCAGAAATATTATCTATAGAAAGAATCAAAGCATCTTGTAACACATCACCTGTTATATTTACTTCCGACATATTCATATTAAATAATCTCTTCATTATAAATACCTTATTGGATGCCGAGGGTTTTTCATACAATTTGGCCAATGCATCCATCAAACCCTTCATTGTCTTTTCTTTGGAAATATTGAAAGCCACAGACGCTGCCAAGCTCAGTCGTATCGTTCCTAGAGCCTTTCTGTCAATAATCTCCCATTCTTCGTCCTTCGTAGCCACCGGCTTCTTTGCTATTCTTCCCAATGGTAGGAATACATCCTTCTGATATAAATAGTCTTCCATCTACATCTTCCATAACTGGTAGTTTTGGCCGTTAAATTTCTTGACCCTAAAATTTCCATCTTCTGACATTGCTCCCACTTGAATCAGGAACCCTCTTTTCCTACGAGTTACCTTTCACTTTGATACCAGTTGTTAGAAAAATGGGGCCGTGGAGCAGTAAAATAAAACAAATGAGGAAACAAAACATAGAAGATACGCAATACAATTGATCCGGATTATTTTCGGCACAAAATGAGATCGGAGATATAATAAAGAAATGCATAGAGATATTGCAAGAGAGACAACAATATAACAAAGATATAGTGAAAATATAACAAGAGTCATAGATATATAGTAATACACGATTTCTATTAATGAAATAAATGTACAGAGACTATAAAAGTACAGAGTGAAAGACTCGCTAGAATGGTGGTAGCTTATCTCTGAGAAGAGATGTGATGGCTACTCCCATTCACAATATGATTACAATGAGGCTCTGAAGGAATTTTTACAATAAGTAGAAATGTCAAAAACCCTAGACATCCAAAAACCTATCCCTAAGAGATGAAGCGCCAAAAGTCATGTGAGCCCTGTTTGGGTAAGTGAGTACATCAACTTCCCGGGGTCGTAACTTTTGCATGCGATCTCCGTTTTAGGAGTGTGATAGCTCGTTGGAAAGGTATCATTGAGGAGATTCATTTTGGGGGATCAATCATGCCTTTGGCTATCATTGAGAACCTTGATCTCTAAAAACCTTCATTTGGGCCCTCAAAATGGCCCCGGAAGTTAAAACCTGCTAAAAATAGTAAATTGCCAAAATTGTCAAAAAACTGTTTTGAACCATTTGGAAAAGGTGGGTGGCCACCGATATCCACCTGGATCAATCTTCCCTCCTTAGGAAGAAATAGTCTCCATTGCGTTCAGTTCCCGGGGGAGAGGGAAAAGCGTTTGTTGAATCTGCATCTTGGTGAGTTGTTTGTCTTGCTGGAGATGTGGCACTGCTCAGTTTGTGGAAATCTGTCATGAACCTGTTGAGGTTGAGGATATTCAACCAGTCAAGATACATGAGAGGACGATGTGCAGAAGGAATATTTTCACTTTTTTGTGGCCTTGTCGACCTGCTTCTGTTGGATATAAGGTTCTTGGGGCAAGGCTATAGTGGTTGCAGTGTCCTTTTGTTCTCCTTTTGAACAGATTGTGAAGAAGCTGAATTTTGCAGTATGAGATACTATCTTACGACACTTTTTAGGTGGAATAGTAGCCGAAACTACCTCTGGTATTCTGTAAATATGACCCCCTAAAGTAACAATGACACTACGAGGTCGAGACTCATAAACAGCATGGCATCTCCACATATATGGTTGGCCCAAGAGAACAGCATAGACATCTAATGGGGAAACATCACATAATACCTCATCCTTGAAGGGTTGGATGCCATATGACAATCGACACTGTTGGCTGACATGGAGATCTCGTCCTTGCCGAAGCCACCTGATGTTGTATGGCTACAGGTGTGTTGTTGTCGACAATCCCAACTGTTTGACGACCTCTGTTGAGATGAGGTTTTTCTGTCTTCCGCTATCAACAATAAAATGCAGTGGGGTCCCCTTCACCCACATCTGTGAATGAAAAAGGTCCTCCCCCTCTTCAGGATCTGTTGGTTCTTATGGTTGAATTGTTGCGGTCGCGACAATAGTAGTGGGGTCTATGTCAATGATCTGTCCTTTACCAGTATTTTCATAATCAGATTCTGAATCAGAGTTCAGCTCCTTGTCTTTGATCTCAACCACCAATAACTATTTTGAGATACATTCATCGGTGTTGTGCCAGGGGATTTTGTGGAAATCACACCATTTTCTGGTGTCCTTCTTTGTCTTCCCATGACCCTTCTTTTCCTATGTCTTGGACTGGTTTCCGGGAGACTTTTTGTTAGGGTCGTCTTGGTCATACTTTGGTTGTTGCGGATTTGCAAACCCGAATTCCCGTTTGTTCTAGTGCTTAAATTTCTGCTCAATTTTAACATCATATCGATAAGCAGCACCGAGTGATGAGATGTCCAAAAACTCCATTTCATTTTGGATGTATATGTGTAGAGCCCCATAGTATTTCAGAACCAAATGTCGTTCGGAGTCTTTGATACCTATCTTGGTGTGCAAGGTATGGAAGGTATTTCTGAACTCCAGAACTTCTTGGCCCCTCTCTTGTCGCAGTGTGGTCCATCTCATGTACTAGTATTCATAGTTTCCAATAGGGTAATATTGTTCCTTTACCGCATCCACAAAAACATCCCAAGTGGGATCGGCCCCATATATTCCAGACTCCTCTGTGGAACTCTGCTCCCAGTAAGTTTCCCACCAATGTTTTACATGGGAGAGAGCCTTAAGGAGTGAAAAGGTGATCTTTTCCTTGTCGGGAAAATTATGAACAAAGAAATAACCTTCTAGCAGATTTAACCATTTATCTAGGGCATCTGCATCTATTTGACCTTCAAATATAGGGATATCAAAATTAACCTGTACCTTGAAAGGTGATGTGCATCCAAAGTGGCCGCTTGATGAAGATGTGCCTGATGCTATCGGGAGGTGTTGAAGGATGTGGGGAAAATTCTCCATCATTTCATCCCTCTGTCGCGTGAGAGCTTTCTCAAGCAACAGACTGATAGGATCGCCTGCTCCATCGATTTTATTTTCTTCCACCATTGAGGGTTTATTGGGTGTGCGAGAGTGATTTTCCTCAAGAGAGACAAGCTCGAGACCCGAATTTCTATACTCATACCTCGTTGGGGACATGCACTGAAAACGATCAAGAGCAGCCTGCTCTGATACCACTGATCCAGATTATTTTCGACACGAAATGAGATCGGAGATATAATAAATAAATGCACAGAGATATTGCAAGAGAGACAACAATATAACAAAGATATAGCGAAAATATAACAAGAGTCACAGACATACAGTAATACATGATTTCTATTAATGAAATAAATGTACAGAGACTGTAAAAGTACAGAGTGAAACACTCGCTAGAATGGTGGTAGCTTATCTCTGAGAAGAGATGTGATGGCTACTCGCATTAGCAAGAAGATGATTACAATGAGGCTCTGAAGGCCTTTTTACAATAAGAAGGAATGCCAAAAACCCTAGACATCCAAAAACCTATCCCTAGGAGATGAAGCGCCAAAATTCATGTGGGCCCCATTTGGGTAAGTGAGTACATCAACTTCCCGGGGTCGTAGCTTTTGCATGCGATCTCCGTTTTAGGTGTGTGATAGCTTGTTGGAAAGTTATCTTAGAGGGGATTAATTTTGAGGGCTCAATTATTCCTTTAGCTATCATTGAGAACCTTGATCTCGAAAAACCTTCATTTGGGCACTCAAAATGGCCTCGGAAGTTAAAACCTGCTAAAAATAGTAAATTGCCAAAATTGCCAGAAAACTGTTTTGAGCCATTTGGAAAAGGTGGGTGGCCACCGATATCCACCTGGATCAACAATAGAGACACATATTTACGTGGTTCACCTAGTGTGGACTACGTCTAACAGAGAAATTGTTAGGTCCTTCCTTTATTATTATCCAGCATATGAAGGGATACAACCTATAGCAAACCCATTGTAACTTCCTCTTCTTTCTCTCAAAGTCTCCTATCTCAGAATACAATATTCACCATCAACCATAGCCGCAATACATTTCCCTCATAAGAGAGGGTTTCCTTCTAGGGCAAAAAAATATAACATAATCTCTATCGTTAGATCTACGACCTTATAATGAACGGTCCATATTTACAATGAAATTACAATATACATTCACAAGGAAATTTTTCCTTCAGGGGCTTCACCCCTAAACCCCCACTTGCTCCTAGACTCCCCAGCCAGGGGGATATCCCCCTCGGACCCCGCAAAGGGGTTACCCCCCCCTTTGCACTCCTCCACGTGGAAGAGTGTACATACTTCTAGGGTGTAAATACTTCATGGGGTATAAACACGACTAAAAGTAAAAGACCTTTGAATCAGGAAGATAATCAGGCTCCACAACCAGAAGGTGTAGGATCAGTTGGAAACACTACAATAGCTCTTGGAAGTGGCCAACACAACAAAAGAGCGCAATACATCATAAGGAACGTCCATGATTCCAGTGGAGAAAGAAGAGATTGTTCATCCAAACATAACCCAACTAGCAGTTGGGCATAGAACACTTCAAATTGAGATAGATACACTTGAGTTCCCAACGGAAGAACTACAAGAACATGAAAAGGCGATAATAAATATGAACATAGTGGTGTCGCGGATTCCCATACACATCTGAAAAGGATTGAAAATAGGAATGTTGGATGAGATTAGGCTCCGAGGACAGGAAGCACATCGAGAACTGACGAAGGTAATAGAAGAAAGGGATCAGTTGCAAAAAAAATATGAAATTATGCTCGAGCAAAAGACAGAATTTGAAGGTAGAGTGGAGGAAGCAATCAAGGATAAGAATGAGGTTGAGGAAAGGGTAAATAATTCTCTCAAGGAAAAGTATGAAGCCGAAATTATGGCGCAGAAAACACAAGCGGTCGTCTAGACATAATACAAGGAAATTCCAGAAGTCTTGATAGTAGTAGAGGCTACTATGGAAGAGAATGTATTGAAGACTGGAAAATTTGTCAAAGGCTTATGAACGAATATTGAGGACCTCAAGTTTCGAAGTACAACAAGCATGCCACTAGAAGTAAGAGAAGGCAAAGAGAGAACGACCATGACAGTCATCACCAACATTAAGAAAATGGAGGAAGATTGTGCCAAACTTTGTGATGAGAGTGTGTAAATATGGACAGAATTAGTGGAATACCCAGAGATGAAGGTTGTGGAGGAAAAATCATGCGAAGCGCAAGAAAAGTCCCAACTAGCTTTAGAGAGAACAAAAATACTTCCACCAACTGAACCTATGACAGCCATTTTGGTGCAGAGGAATTCATACTTGGAAGTGGGGAAGATGAGAAATCAATAGAAGATCCTTCAACAATGCTTGGTACCGTTGGAGGAAGAAGTAATAAAGGTGACAAGAAAACTAGCCACTGCATAGGGCAAGGTGAAACAATCATCCCAAGAATCAGAATAAAAACTTACAGCCTTGACTGCATAGGGGGTCGAAGAGTTCATAGAAACAAAATTAGTGATACTCAAGGAAGTGGAGGTAGCTAAGAAAGCCTCCCTAAAGTTCATCGAAGCATGGAAGAGAAAGAAACGGGCCTAACTGACTTGGGACAAGCCACATGTGAGTGTTGGGGGATTGTTGGACAGGAATTTGGGATATAATGTACAAAAAAATCCTAAGTATAGAATAAGTGTGTAGAAGAAGAAGGAAGACTAGGGAGTTCGCAGTTGAGGCGCATTCAAGAGGACAGTGCGTAGAAAGAGGAATAAAATAGAGGAATAGAGAAGAGTAAACAAGAGAAGAAAGAAGGAGAAGAAAGAGGGAAAAAAGGAAGGATGATAGCCCAACATGATAAATATAGAAGGATGTGCAAAAGAAGGAAGAACAACAGCCAAATTGAAAACTCAACATATATACAAAAATGAGGTGAAAGCAGTTGGAACTCTAAGTTAACTTGAAGTTTTCATGTATTGTATTAGGATTTTGGGGATGAACAAAGTAGATTTTTAATCCCTATAAATCATGTATAAATATGTAAGGGTTGCGAGGATAAGGGTTCCTCTTTTTGATGAGTTCTTCTAGGTTCTATTCTATTTTGTTTTGTTGGGTATGGGAGTTCTTCTGGAGCGATACTAAGGAGATGATGCAAAGAGAGAAACGCTTTCACTACAAAGTGGCTAGGCTAGGAGAAGGAGAGGATAACCATGATGTATCTTTGTAAGCATAGTGCACAAGCCTGAAGCAATTACCAAACACATAATAAAGAAGCTAGCCATTGTGGACGTAGCCCAGAGTTGGGTGAACCACATCAAATGTTGTGTTGAATGTATTTTGTGTGATTGTTCATGGATTTTGTCTAGATGCATATTATATTAGATTTTTCTTATGTGTAATCATGGAGCAATAGTTATGAATTTTATGTTAGTGGGTTTATGTTGTAAGTTGGAATATAATGGAAATATGAATCTGAATTCACTAAGTAGCTAACGAAGAACAAAGACAGAATAATGCGCACAACAACAATAAGTAAGAATGAATAGAATAATCACCTCCCATTCCCTCATTGCTACATAAACCTGGTTCCTGCAATCCCAATAGATACCTTGAGTGAAACTTCACCTGCACATGTAGGTGATGTTGAAAGGGATGGTGTCTAAAGGGTTTTATTGGTAAAATATAACTTGAACCTAAGGTCTTACAACCGTGTGCAGCGCCAACACCATGAGTCAATATAGTCCAGTCAAGGAATCTTGCTTCAAGTACCAAGCCAATTCCAAAATGATGGAGAACGCACTAGAACACAATAGATTTGACAAGATATTCACCACCTGTCAAGCTAGCACCGATATTTGAAGAGAGAAATCTAGCCAAGAAAATTCTTGGGAAACATAAGAAAACAATAAGGTCGCACTACTAGGTGTTGTATGAAGAAACATTATCAGGTCAATCAGACAATCCAAGAAGTACAAATAAATAAATTAAATCAAACCCTTCCAGCTCTGAAGATGTTAGGATATTTAGAAACTTGGGAGTTAGTTAATATCTACTTGGTCTAATGTGTCATTCGGTAAAAGTGTGTTTCTTTAGTATGCATTTGTATTTAGGAAATCCTACGATCACGTTCCCGACATAAAGTGATATGATGGTTCATATTCTCCTTGATATTAACAACCATTGATATGTGGCTTAACACCTGATTGGTCCATGATATCTATTTAAAGAGAATGGAGGCTCATTTTCCGATGATCGATTGTCATAAACTCTCTTGTAAAATATCTCTATAATGTTTTTCTTTTGCATTAATAAATTGCTCCAAGTGGCCGCGTTGGTTGGGGTTGTGGATGTTTCCCCATAGAGGTTTTACCATGTCAAAACATCGGTGTGTTTATCTTTGATATGGATGTCTGAGTGGTTACTAATGGTGTTCTTAATCTATTGGAATACCTATGTTGTTGAACATGGTATCAGAGCCTGTTTGAAGACCCACTCCTGTTGTAGATCGAGATCGTGAAGCCAAGTTTTCTCTTCTTTGTTTTCTGTCATTTCTGTACATTCTTGGGTTGAGAGGATTGTTCCATTGCATCTGGAGTGCTCATTTCATTCATAGACATTTTTCTTTTCACTCAAAAAGGTTTTTTTTTGTCCAAGATACGACCATTTCAGTTAGATATGGAGGTATAAAGCCTGAATACACATTTTTTGAATTTTTGCAGAGTATTATTTTGGTTTTATATTATTTTTTTCTAGGTTGTTAATCTTTTATATCTGTGTATTCTCTTTTCCCCACACCCTATGCGATCTTTGAAAATCAGAAAAAAAAAAATAGGAAAATGTGCATCTTCCTGGTAAGCTAACCAAGATCTAACCCTTGTTGTCATCGAGAAATGAAATTATTTTCTTGTGTGAAAAGAGTTTTCTTTTAGCAAGCTCTCTAAGGTTGACAACAACAACAACAACAACCCCGATCCTTTTGTTAAACAATACAATATGTTTTTCTAGACCATTTGGTTAAAAGTTGTCTTATTAAGTAAGAGTTCTTGAGTTCAAGTCTCTATTTTTGTTACTTTTTTTGAAAAAGTTCATGCTCAAATTGTAAAGTGTATTTCACTTCAAGTATAAAACTCAATCACTATAAATAGCTTTAATATTTTATTTTAGAGTTATTTATTTTTCATGCAGCTTTTCTTTTATAAAGTAAGTTCATTGTAAAAGTGATCCCCACTTCTCTTTATAAAAGTGGGTCACTTCTTAAAGCAACTTACACCACCACGTGGTCCATTGGTTATCGTTTATGCCTTTTTTTTTAAATGGCATAACTTTCACATCTGAAGTCCTTTTTCAATGTCATTTTTTTAAAACCGCCTAATTTTTTGAGATCTTTACATCCACATCATCAGTTTAATTTTTTAAATCCATATTATCTACATAATTAATATGGGTTCTACAAGTAATCTTTTTCTTACCAACACCAACTACTTCCAATGGAAATCTCATATGGAGGATTTATTAAGAAGTAAAGGCTTGTACCAGATTACCTTCGAAAAGAAAACAACACCCACTAATGTTGATAAGAAAGTAAAATGGGATAATAGGAATGAAGAAGAACATGGATTAATCGGAATGTCAATTTCTCTTGATTTAAGGTTCTACCTTCAATCAATTGATAAACCCAAAGAAGCTTGGGAAAAGATTGAACTTGTGTTTGGTAAACACAATATTATTCGAGCACAATAGTTAGAAAATCAAGTACTGACTTTAAGTCCAAATGATTTTTCTTTCATTGAAGACTATATGTTGAAGTTTAAAATACTCATAACTTTATGTGAATAATGTAAGATAATGATAGAATAAGATCGTTGCATCTATTTTATTCTTTCTAAGCAAGGTAGTGCAGATTTTTTGTTTGTATCTAGTTTTTATGCCATGCAAGAGGCTTTAGGGACAGCTGATCAAAAACTCAGTCTTAAGAACTTTTGTGATGCTTTGATTAGAGAGAAATATAAACTTGTACAACTTGGAGTGATCAACACTGCAGGTACCTCGAACAAAGCCTTATTCGTCCGTCAGAAAGATAAACCCAATAATCCTAAGAAGCAACACCCTCACCACAACAACAAGCAATATAAGGGTCCCAAACCCACTCAGAGAGATTCCGCTCCTAATGGTGACAAAGGAGAAAAATATAAAGGTAAGAAGACTGATATACATTGTAAATTTTGTGATAAATATGGTCATGATGAGTCCAAATGTTTCAAGAAGATGGAAGCTTCAGAAGCAGCGATGAAGAAGCACAACATCAATATTGATTCTACTTCTTCTCATGGACATTCATTTTCTGATTCTAGTTTCTCCTTCATTACAACTTCTATTTCTTCTTCTGATGAGTGGCTTATTGATTATGGAGCATCTTATCATATGGCTAAGGATAGAGACATGTTTTCTTCTCTAAATCAATGTAACACCAAGAAAATATTTGTTGGTGATGATAGATCTCTTAGTGTCGAAGGATATGGAACAGTTCAAGCAGAAAACAATCATTTCAATGATGTATTATGTGTTCCAATTATTTATTGTAACCTTCTATCAGTATATCAAATCACTCATTCAGGTGAAGGTAAAACCGTAGAGTTTTCACCTCACCAAGTTGTAATCAAGGATCTAAAATATCTTAAGCATGTTCTTGCAACTAGAATTGTTGATGATATTACCAGGTTGTACAAGTTTGACAACTTTGGGTCATCATATTTTTCATCAGTTTTTGTTGCTCATAGCGATGATGTGAGAATACTTTGGCATGAGAAGTTTGTTCATCTAAACTATCGCTCATTGCAACAACTATTTAATCAAAAAATGGTGATTGGTCTTCCTCTTGTTTCATGCAGAGATGGTGTTTGTGTCAGTTGTGTTCTTGGAAAACATCATCGGGAAAATTTTGGCAAATGTGCCTCTTGGCATGCCTCGGACCCTTTGCAGCTTGTTCACAGTGATTTTTGTGGTCCACTTTCTTCTCCTTAGTTTTTTGGGTGCAAATATTTCTTAACTTTCATTGAAGACTTTTCCATACATACTTGGGTTTACTTCTTAAAACTTAAGAGCAAAGTTTTTGACAAGTTTTTGGCCTACAAGGCCCTTGTAGAAAAGTAATATGGACATCAAATTCAAAAGTTAAGAATAAATAATGGAGGTGAATATGTGAACAATAATTTTACAAGTTACTGCACTACATAGGGCATCCAAATGCAACATAGTGTTCCATATACACCACAACAAAATGGTGTTGCTGAGAGAAAGAACCACACATTAAAAGAATTGGCTAATTGTATGATCAAATCTAAGGGATTAAGTCTAAAGTACTGGGAGAAATCAATCAACTGTTCAAATTACATAGTAAATCGCACTCCCACAAAGACTCTTAAAAATATAACATCGGAAGAAGCTTGGAATAAAATTAATCCAGATGTAAGTCCCTTCCATGTATTTGGCAGTATAGCATGGGCTCGCATTCTTGATGAGAAAAGGAAACCATTGCAGCCTAAAAGTTAGAAGTGTATATTTGTTGGTTATTTTGAAGATTTCAAAGGTTATAGACTTCCTCAACCACATTGTAATGAAATTATTATAATAAGAGATGTTAAATTTGATGAAAATCTCTTGGCCTGCAAGCCTAATTCGACGATTTTTCCTTCTTCAGCCTGCGAGCCATCTTCAAAGTTTGTGCCTTCTTCTATTCCTATTCTAGTTTCTTTTTCAGATGATGGTAGTGAGGATGAAAATCCACCTCCACCTGCTCACCTTCCTCCAGATGAGTCCTTTGAACCTGAACCAACACCAACTCCACCGCTTCCTAGATGGGTCCATTTAACACAAGAAGAAGTTGGTGATCTTGTCGATGATCCTTCAGATCAACGCTGGACACATTCACAGTTCCAACAAGCCTCTTATCTTTTGGCTCAAATTTCAAAGACTCCTGATCCAGAGACATTTGCAGAAGCTTTAGTTCATCCATATTGGGATACAAAAATGAATGAAGAGTATCGTTCTTTAATGGAAAATGATACTTGGGATCTTGTACCTTTTCCAAAAGGAAGAAAACTTTTCAGATGTAAATGGGTCCACAAAACTAAGTATGCATCAGATGGAAGTGTTGAAAGGCACAAGGCTCAGTTAGTTGCCAAATGATTTTCCTAAGTTGAAGAAATTCACTATAATGAAACCTTTGCCCCTATAGCCAAAATGAATTCCATCCACCTTGTTCTCGCCCTTGTTGCCTAACATAAATGGGAGGTCCATCAGATGGATGTTAAATTTTCCTTCTTGCATGGATATTTGCAAGAAGAAATCTACATGGAACAACCTCCTAGTTGTTGGTTGTGGAGCCTGATTATCTTCCTAATTTAGAGGTCTTTTACTTTCAGCTGTGTTCATACCCCATGAAGTATTTACACCCCATAAGTATGTACACTCTTCGACATGGGGGAGTGCAGAGGGGGGGTACCCCCTCTGAGGGGTCCGGGGGGGCTATCCCCCTAGCTGGGGGATCTGGGGGCAAGCATCCCCCCAGCGGGGATTCGGGGGCAGCGTCCCCCAATGGGGGTTCAGGGGCGAATCCCCCGAAGCAAAAATTGCCTTGTAAAAGTATATTGTAATTTCATTGTAAATCTGGACCGTTCATTATAAGGTCACAGATCTAACGATAGAGATTATGTTAGGGTTTTTTTCCCTAGAAGGAAACCCTCTTTTATGAGGGAAATGTATTGCGGCTATGTATGTTGGCGAGTATTGTATTCTGAGAGAGGAGACTATGAGAGAAAGAAGAGGAAGTTATAGCGGGTTTTGTTGTAGGTTGTATCCCTTCATTTTGCTAGATAATAATAAAGAAAGGACTTGGCAATTTCTCTGGTGGACGTAGCCCACACTGGGTGAACCATGTAAATCTGTGTCTCACTTGTATTGTGTATCTTCTGTGTTTTTTTTCCGCATTTGTTTTATTTTATTGCTCCGCGGTCATGTTTTTCTAACACTAGTTATGTCCAGAATGACTCTATCCTTGTTTGTCGCCTTAAGAAATCTTTTTATGGTCTTAAGCAAGCTACCCGAGCTTGGTATGCCAAAATGGAAAACTTTCTTATTGACACTAGATTCTCTACATTCCATTTTGATCCTATTGTTTATACCAAGAAAGTAGGAATCCATCTCATAATCCTTGTCCTTTATGTTGATGACCTTATCCTTACTGGTAGTGACTCGAAACTTTTAAACCATGTGAAAACCAACCTTAAGAAGAAATTTGAAATGACAGACTTAGGTTTTTTGCACTATTTCCTTGGCCTCCAAGTTTTGCAAACCAATGAAGGAATTTTTCTTTCCTAGTCTAATTATGCTTGTGACCTTCTTCGTCGCTTTCACATGGATGATTGTAAACCAGCCCCTTCTCCCTTCCATCCTGGAGTCAAGATTACTACCACCTGTACTTCTCCCAAATTTGATGCCACCCTGTACCGTCAGTTAGTTGGTAGCCTCTTATACTTGACTCATACACGTCCTGATGTTTCCTTTGATGTTGGTCTTGTTGCCCGATATATGCAAACACCCCATGAAATCCATTGGAAATTAGCTAAAAGGATACTTCGCTATGTCCACGGTAAAGTTTAGTTCAGGATACATTGTAGATCATGAGGGACTCCTTTATTGGTTGGTTTCACTGATTAAGATTGGGTCGACGGCCCTAATGATCGGAAGTCTACTACAGGTTATGTTTTCATCCTTGGTTTAGGACCTGTCACTTGGGCCTATAAGAAACAACAAACTATTGCACTTTCTTCGGCAAAAGCATAGTACTAGGCAGCAGTAATTGAAAGTCAAGAAGCCTTGTGTCTTTGATAGATCCTTTTAGAGTTTGGATTACATAAACAACATATAAATAGCCTTTAGTGAGACAATCAAAGTTCCATCAAGCTCACCAAAGACCTAGTTCAACATCATCATAGCAATCACATCGAGATACACATGCACTTCATCAGAAAGCTCATTCATGATCAAGTTATTGAAGTGCTATTTTTCCCTACAGAAGATCAAATTGCAAACATTTTCACAAAGTCTCTTACAAAAGCAAAGTTTTCCAAAGTTCGATCTATGTTAGGAGTTCAGAAAGTTGTCATTAAGGGGGGATAGGCTCTAATGCCTCCTTACTTCTCTTATTGTGTCACTATTGTAAATACTTCAATCCTATCCCAAGTTGTTCTTAAGGGGGGATGTTAGGATATTTAGACACTTAGGAGTTAGTTAAGATCTAATTGGTCTAATGTGTCATTAGGTAAAAGTTTGTTTCTTAGTGTGTTTCTTTAGTATGCGTTTCTAGTTAAGAAATCCTACGATCACGATATGTTCTCGACATAGAGTAATCTGACGGTTCATATTCTCCTCGATCTTAACGACCATTGATCTGTGTATTAACACTCGATTGGTCCATGATATCTATTTAAAGATCATGGAGGTTCATTTGTCGATGATCGATTGTGAGAAACGCTCTTGTAAAATCTCATTATAATCTTTTTATTTTGCATTAATAAACTGCTCCAACTAGTCGCGTGTTGGATTACTGAGAGGAGGGGTGAATCAGTAATAGAGCAATATAATCCTTTTTCACCATAAAATGCAAGTGTTATATCAATGTAGCACTATCATCCATTAGTTGCAAAGTAAATAAACAATGAACAAATGAGAAATCACACACATAGACAGTACATCAGTGTTTTACGTGGAAACACAAAGCTGGAGAAAACCACATAATTCTTTTTTCTTATATGTATTTAATAATTACATTCATTGGAAGCACCAAATTAATTTGTTTTCCAGCTGCAACTGGAAGGAGGCTCCAATCCCTTGTTTCTCAGGCTACAACCTGAGGGAATCTCCAAATCCCCAATTCTCTGACTACAACTAGAAGGAGGCTACAACCCCCTATGTTCTCTGACTACAACCATAAGGTGGCTACAACCACCTATCCTTTCCCTGTCCAAGTGCCCTAGTATATAAGTAGAATGATGGAACCACTATCACACTATCACTATGAGATATACTGTTGTAAACCTATACCAATCAACCTACACCAAACAACCTGAACCATTCATCAACCTGTACCTCAACCTGTAATCAACCTGTACCATAAACAAGTGCCTCAACCATCAACCATCAACCAACTTGTACCAAAAAACCTGTAATCAACCTGTACCATAAACAAGTGCATCAATCATGCACCAACCTGTACCAAACAACCTGTAATCAACCTGTACCATAAAAAAGTGCATCAACCATGCACCAACCTATACCTCAACCTGTACCATGAATAATTGCATCAACCATGCACCAAACCTGTACGAATAACTTGTCACAACAACAAGTCCAAACAAACTATCACAACAACATGTCTCATCAATCTTATCAACCAAATCAGATATACTCACCAAGATCAATAACCAAGACAACTCTCAAATATGTGCATCAACCAAGCATAACACAACAACTCATAATCATCACCAAGATCAATATGTGATTCTAATAATATACCAATACAAGTGTGCTACATCATCCATAACCCATGTGTCAACAATACTACTAACAAGTGCCTCCAACGATGTACCAAGTATGTACCAATCATGTATCAACTACTCATCAACTATGACTCATCAATATGTACCAGCATCGTCAACTATACACCTCATGTATGTGCCAACTCATCAACTACTTGTCTCGACCATGTACCCAACATGTACCTCAACCAAAATCCTTCGTCAATTTCATCATCCAAATCTGATTTGCAACTCTGTAATATACTTGGTGTATATGATCACATACCTGCAAGCCTTCCTTAACTTTAACAACAAGAGACTAGAATTTTCATCAAACTTTACTTTAGTCTCACATGGATAGTTTTAGATTAGTCAACAACCCTAACTTGAAATCATCATAACTATGTACATGTAATGAATAAAGATCTGAAAATAGTACACATTGTTCTTCAGTGTGTTTTATGCAATTCCTCCAGGTGTCACTACTCGAAACCTCTTAGAAAACGATTTATAGTAAAAATGGCATACCTTGTTGAATTATGTCTTATTCTAGAGAAAGAACTTGTAGAGTGTGCCCCGCACAGAATATTTGTTGCATGGATATGAAAATTGTACATAGAATACTACAAACTTTACCCTTAACCAACACATTTGGTCTTACTGAATTGGGATCTGTTATGAAGAAGTTATGATGTTTTTACCCGAAACACTTGTTTTAGACTAGTTTCAGGACTAACCACAAACCCTATTTTCCACGGAGTGTAACTCCAAAAATACAATGACCCACAAGATGAAATTCGTACCACAGTTACTTGTATATGTTTCCTCAATGGCCTCCCAATTTCACAGTCTGAATCATTCTAGAAAAAACGTTATTTTGAAAATGTTGAGATGACCTATAAATAACATACCTTAGAAAGCATCATCAAAAGAATTTATCCTCCCTTGAATTTTGGCCTTCTTTACTTCACCTTCCCTTTGAAATTCTTCTTAGATATCCTTTGGTTACCTCAGTCACCTTTAGATATTTAATATGCTCAAGTGTAATTAAAATGAGAGAGCCTTGCCTCTTTTTTATACTTTCATGTAGCTTCCTCAAGGGGTTACCTTTTAATCATCTTAACCCAATTTCCTTATTTTAGGGCTAACCCACTTCTAACCACTTTCCATAATTGGAAAGTTCTCCATTTACTTTATTATTTAAATAATCCTCCTTGACTTTGTCACTTCACTTTATTATTTAAATAATCATCTTTGACTTTGTCACTTCACTTTATTATTTAAATAATCCTTTTTAACTTTGTCACTTCACTTTATTATTTAAATGATTTCTTCTTTGCAAGCACTTTGACTTCTTTGACATTTTGGGGCTTCAAACCAACATATGAGGGTCCTCCAAATTCGTAAGCCCATAACTCTCAAACCGTGAGGAGTTATGTCACGTTCCACATACCACCAGAAATGGCATGACATCTACTATCCATATAGAGTAGTCTTACCTGCAAATATATTAAAACTTGTACCATTATAAATCAAACAAACTTGGGTCCATTACCCAAACCTAGGTTCTCCAACTTCACATGGCCATAACTCTCTAACCGTGAGGAGTTATGTGATGTTCCACATACCACTACAAATGGAATGACATGTACTACCCATGTAGAATAGTCTTACCTTCAAGTATATTAAAACACATACCATTATACATCAAACAAACTTGGGTCCATTACCCAAACCTTCGTGCTACCGAAATTCGCTACCGGACTTTCTCCAAGTGTTATTGGATAAATCCGTAAGTGCGAACACAAACCAATCTCCCTAGATCCACCTGGATCTAGAACAAAGCAAGACAGAATAATACTCTTTCCCTAGATTTTGACTTTTGAATGAACTAGGAGGCAATAACAAGTTACATACCTTATAATCGCTTCATATGGTCTTTGTTGTTCCAGATTCTCTCCAATGCTCTTGTGCAGTCAAGACCAAGACAACTCAAACCAATCGAAGTGAAGACAACTCAATATATTCAACAGTCAATCTATGTATATGATCAAGGAATTATACAATAAAGTGAAGATAGATTTATGGGAAAGGGACATATTACTGTATCATATTGATGGAAAGTAAAGATTACAACCTGAGCCTTGATGTTGCAAACTTCCTTTCGATGGACCTTGACTCTGACACACACACTTGCTCACTTGCATGAAGAAGATCAAAACCCTTATGATATTTTTGTTGTAGTTTCTCAGCTTGTTGTTCAAGCTTCAATCCTTCATACAATCTTGCACCAATTCTCCAATGTCTGGCTTAACCTTATTTGCTTCTAACCTTTTCCATGAGAATCCCCTCATTATATAGGACAGAATGAATTAGTTACTTGGATAAGAATGATGCAAAAATATCAGGGAATCCAGTACTAGGATAACCACTCGAATTCCATCTCATCCTTCTAGAAGATTCCCTTCTAGAAACTTCGAGAATTCATCTTTTTCCTTGCTTAAGAGAGATTTCGCACCCTAGCAGTTCATTACAGTGCGAACTTCTCGCACCCTGGCTTAATGCAGCCTGTTGTTAGAAAAACAGGACCGCGGAGCAATAAAATAAAATAAATGCAGAAACAAAACACAGAAGACACACAATACAAGAGAGACACAGATTTACGTGGTTCACCTAGTGTGGGCTACGTCCACCAGAGAAATTTCCAGGTTCTTCCTTTATTATTATCCAGCAAAATGAAGGGATACAACCTACAACAAAACCCGTTGTAACTTCCTCTTCTTTCTCTCACAGTCTCCTCTCTCAGAATACAAATTCACCATCATCCATAGCCGCAATACATTTCCCTCATAAAAGAGGGTTGCCTTCTAGGGAAAAAAACCCTAACATAATCTCTACTGTTAGATCTACGACCTTATAATGAACGGTCGAGATTTACAATGAAATTACAATATACTTTTACAAGGCAATTTATGCTTCGGGGGCTTCGCCCCCGAACCCCCGCTGGGGGCCCGCTTGCCCCCAGACCCCCCAACCGGGGGGATAGGCCCCCCAGAACCCGCAGAGGGGGTACCCCCCCTCTTCTCTCCCCCGCATAGAAGAGTGTACATACTTCTGGGGTGTAAATACTTCATGGGTTATAAACACGGCTGAAAGCAAGGAACTCTGCATCAGGAAGATAATCAGGCTCCACAACTAACAATCTCCCACTTGGAGACTGATCTCAACAACTCCACCGCTGCTGTATATGTTGGACTTTGAACCTTCTTGGACCTGGAAAATTTCTCATCTTCATCTTCAATCTTGAAGACCAACTGAAACTGAGCAAGAACTCAGTTTCTCCCTAGTTACTCCCTTTGTTAACATGTCTGCAGGATTCTGGTTAGTGTGTATCTTTTCCAGCTTCAATTGTCCATATTCCAAAGTGGATCGTATGAAGTGGTACCTCAACTATATATTCTTAGTCTTTGAATGGAAGGTTGGGTTCTTTGCAAGGTGAATGGCACTCTGACTGTCACAGTACAACTTGTTGTTCTCCTGCTTCTTTCCCAATTCCTCCATAAAACTTTGTAACCAAATCATCTCTTTACTAGCCTTTGTAGTAGCAACATACTCTGCCTCTATTGTTGAAAGTGAAACAACCTTTTGCAGTTTTGAAATCCAACTTACTGTTGTTCCACCTATAGTAAAAACATACCCTGTGGTGCTCCTCCTGTTGTCTTTATCACCTGCCATATCTGAATCAACATATCCCTGTAGAAAAGTGTCTGAACCTCCAAAACATAATGCATGTGTAGTAGTACCTCTCAAATACCTGAGAATCCACTTTACTACCTCCCAATGTTCTTTACCTAGATTGTTCATAAACCTGCTCACAACTCCCACTGCATGTGCAATATCTGATCTTATGCAAACCATTGCATACATCAAGCTGCCAACTGCTGATGAATATGGGACCCTGGACATGTATTCTACCTCCTCCTGTGTCTTGGGACACATTTCCTTAGTTAATTTCAAATGGTTGGCCAAAGGTGTACTAACTGGTTTTGCATTCTGCATTCTAAACCTCTCCAACACCTTCTTTGTGTACTCACCCTGAGACAATGTCAGTTTGCGATTTTTCCTGTCTCTTGTTATTCTCATACCAAGGATTTTCTT
>ML787450.1:468031-487047 GCA_009831015.1 Picea engelmannii | reverse complement strand
CACCCAGTGTGGGCTACGTCCACCAGAGAAATTGCCAGGTCCTTCCTTTATTATTATCCAACAAAATGAAGGGATACAACCTACAGCAAAACCCGTTGTAACTTCCTCTTCTTTCTCTCACAGTCTCCTCTCTCAGAATACAAATTCACCATCATCCATAGCCGCAATACATTTCCCTCATAAAAGAGGGTTGCCTTCTAGGGAAAAAAACCCTAACATAATCTCTATCGTTAGATCTGCGACCTTATAATGAACGGTCCATATTTACAATGAAATTACAATATACTTTTACAAGGCAATTTTTTCTTCGGGGGACGCTGTCCCCGAACCCCCGCTGGGGGCCCGCTTTCCCCCAGACCCCCCAGCCAGGGGGATAGGCCCCCCGAACCCCGCAGAGGAGGTACCCCCCCTCTGCACTCCCCCGCGTAGAAGAGTGTACATACTTCTGGGGTGTAAATACTTCATGGGGTATAAACACGGCTGAAAGAAAGGACCTTTGCATCAGGAAGATAATCAGGCTCCACAACCAACACCTACGAGAATCATGCATTCTCTCAGTCAAATATACTAGCAGCCTCCGAACCTCCTTCAAAAATGATATTTCTGGAAAGAGAAGAAAGTAACTTTTCTCAGGAGAAAGTTCTTATGAAGATCCTGAGTACACCCTCATCAATAGATCATCATGATGACAAAAATCATGGGTAACAGAATGCCCCCCAAAGTATGAGGTTGGAAATAGTGACAACCGATAGACTTTGTAAGCTACATGTGTGTGTCGAGAACCAGGGGCACATCTAATTGGAAACCTGCGAACAACCAAGCATCTGTAAAATATCATATATATATTTTCTGAGGTAGGCATTCCCATACTCAGATCATACAGTGATAACATTGTAGACATGGGTCATGGCCACC
The DNA here is from genome assembly GCA_009831015.1 of Picea engelmannii. NCBI lineage: Eukaryota > Viridiplantae > Streptophyta > Pinopsida > Pinales > Pinaceae > Picea > Picea engelmannii. Next base: position 486,132 of record ML787450.1, on the reverse strand, counting down.
AATCATACACTGTGGATCCATGCCATCAAAATATAGCATAGCCACCGGAATACACTGTGGATCTATGCGAGACATTTCAAATCAAGACGACATAGCCACGAAACATACACAGTGGATCTATGTGTCGCAAATTATACATACTCCATCGCAACCTGGATCACAAAGATGATATCCAGGGTCTTCAATCTCGTCACCCAAAGTACGCATCTAACCATGTGATTACATGTGTTGAAGTCGAACATGGCAGAAACCACCTGATTACCGGTCATTGGTGTAACCGTTAACAAGTGTGAGAGAAATCACCATTGATGTCAATGACTCCCAAGGTACTATAGTACAATCCATCGAGTGTGAATGAATGGGTTGAAGTCGAACATTCGATAGAATCTTTCAATCAGAGGTCAATGATGTAAACCCACTGTTGAAAGCGAGGAAACTTGTCATTGAGGCATGCAAGCTCCAAGGTACTAAATGATTTCTAGGTCTTGTTTCTGGATAATGAGCTGGAGTCGATGGAACAAAACTCGTCACAGGAGGGCCTTGATGTATACCCCATCAATGACACAAAATGAGTAACAGAGTTTGAAGGTGAAACAGGGAATTTTGTAAATTGGACTAGACACAGGGAAGGTCGACACGGAGAGAATGGATAACTATAGATGGCTGACTCAATATAGGTTTCAGATGGACTTCTCTTGAACATATGAACGACACGACCAATGATTTGGCAGCATTGACTCAAAGACGACACAGCGAATGACCTTGTAGCAAATCAAATGAGATACAAATGGATTTCGCAAACCGGCTTCAAATGCGATGAATAGGGGGTGTCATGTTCAAGAGCAACACTTACTGCCAATCAATACGAAAATGAAATATATCCCTTTCCCAAATTTTCCCCCACCATTTCTGGTGAGTACCTCTTTATTTTTACGCAAGCTTGAGGAGGATAACATATGCTTGTTGATGTAAACTCATCCTTCGGATGAGTCCCTCGAAGTATATTTAATGAACCCTAAGAAGGAGTGGTTTGGTACCATCACGGGTCTGTCAATGTTTGTTTAACGAGTCCAGAGATAGAAAACTCGAAGGTTTTTCAAGATTATAGAGTTTGGAAAAATACTTAAAAGAGAACTCTCTCAGTTCCTTTTTCGTAAGATAGTCTAAATAAGACCGAAAAAGAGATAAATTACCGCTTACCAGATGTGTACTTCAAATACTTTAGTGAGCGTGAAAAATAGTAAGGTCGCTCGACGATCTTTTCATGTTTAGAGAGTCTGAAAAGAGCTTAAAGAGGACTCTAGGGGAGTTCCTTTTTTGTATAACCTTGTTGAGCCCGAAAAAGTGATAAAAGTATGCTCGACCACGTTCTCATGTTTTTTACGAGCGCAAGAACGGACAAAAATGACGCTCGAGGTTTTATGTAAAAACCATAAAAACAATAAAAAACATGCCATAACGAAGAAAAATATGTCCATACCCTTGTATTTGATTATCAACGTCATCACACCTGCAAGTCATTACACTCATCTTGATATTAGGGATTAGGTTTAATCAATAAATAAGCATAAAAAACCCAAAATGACATCGTAAAATGTAAATTAAATAAGTAAATAATCATTTTTACCACATCATTTTACATTTCCACTATTGAGCTCCAAAACCCCCTTTTTACCCTTCGAGTCTGGCGTCAATTTGTGGGAGCTACAAGAGACCATTCAACGAGCCGTCTGCGACATTAAGGTAATTTGTTCATCCTTGACATTTTCATGGTTTAAATTTTTTAATTCATTGGTTAAATCTGCAGTTTCAAGTTGTTTTTTGAACCCTACAAGTGCGTTGGCATTCTTGCAGGCAGCCCATATGGAGCCTGCGAGAATGATGCATTCTCGCAGGTGAGCCTTAAGCCACCTGCAAGGTTCTCGCACTGTGCTAATGGGGCACCTGCGAGAACCACAAACTCCAAAAAAAAATTAAATTTTTAGCCAATGAAAAAGATCCAGGTCATGAAAAAAATCATTAATCCTCCTTTTATGTTCCTTGTGCAGATAAAAAGCCATAAACATGGTGCTTGAGTGGCGTGAAAGAGAACATGAAGAGGATAATGAAAATGCCGAGAATCATCCTCCTACCATAGCTGCATTGAGAGATTGTGGGCTCTTAAAATACTTTCGCATCCCGGGCATGAGGGCCCAAGTCAGACTACTAGAGTACCTAGTCTATATGTGGGACCCAGATCAACAGGTTTTTCAGGTGGGAGCTCATATATTGTCCTTAGACATTGAGGACATATACTTTTTGACCAGATTGTCCCGACGGGGGTACTATGTCAGCCTAACTGGTAGTAGAGGTGGTGGATTAAAGATGAGTGAATACTACAATCAATACTGCGTACCTGAGGCTAAGAGACAAAAAGGAAAAGTAGCTATCTAGGGGGTACGAGACTTGACCCTCCATACTATCCTTTTTACTATATCTTGGATGGCTGGGAGTTCTGCTCCGCATATGGCATTATAGAGCTACTTCCAGTATGCCATCGAGTGTACTGAGCCTCGAGTATTCAACTGGGCAAATGTTGTGCTTCGCAGTATCAAAAAACAATTTACCAAATGCAAACGCAGTAACCTGAAGCAATTCGGGTATGGATCTTTGTTGGTGTCCTTCTTCCTTGAGAGGGTCCCCATATTCAGACTACAGGTTGAGTGGAACATACCGAGTCCTAGGGATCCAAGGATGTTGAGATGGTGTTGGCTCATGGCCCGGCACGTAGCAGGACCGATCGTCAAGTACGACGATATCTTCTTTGACTGGCTTCAAACCCAGATGTTGATGGTCGATGACTACACTTATGTCGGGTTGGATTTCCTAGGAGATCTGGATTTATCACTACTAGAGGATACTCAGTGGGGTGACCTTGGTAAGAAGTACACGCATTTTTTCTTTTCAAATGTTTTTGAATTTTTAATCATATTCAAATGTTTTTGTTTTATATGCTTATTCGAAGACTAAAGAAAAATCGTTTGTTGATAACACAGATGTTGGACCGTATAGACCTCTTGGCACTTCTCCTATCCATAGGCGAGGAGAAGCAGTAGCAGCAGCACCACAGTATGTTGAAGATTATCAGGTGGTGGAACAGAATTTAGAGGGCCTGACAGCAGACATTCCAGATATGACGCTGGAAGAGGTTCCACGACGCGATCAGTGTCACACTGTAGGGGTATCAGCAACTATGAGTCGACTGCTCCATAGGGTTTCTAGGGCAGTCATGTGTTACCGTAAACTTCATCCATGACGTCACTTTGTAGAAGCTATAAGCTTCAATTTTTGATATTTTGGTCTTCGGACAAACTTTATGTAAAAAACTCTTTTGATCGTTATATATACAGATGGCTTCTACCGGATTACTTTATATTGTGTGAATTTTGATCTGTTTAATTTATAAATGGTTCAAATGTCTGTCCAATACATAATTAGCCAATGCATCTGTTAATGTATTAATACATCTAGGAATATGTTGATATTCAATGTGATCAAAATAACGTTCTAAGAGGCGAATTCGAAAATACACTCGTAACAAAGTAGGACTTTGAATAGAGTAGATATTACTTAACTGTAGTACTACAAGCTGCGAATCAAGTCGTACAACCAAATGATGAATTCTGAGTGAGATAGCATCAACCAATAATTCAATAACGGCACTATACTCTGCAATGTTGTTGGTCGCACGGCCAAGGCATACACCTTGTAAAGATACAAATTCATTTGTTGGGTCATAGATTGCCCACGCAGCGGAAGCTAGGTTCCGAGTACTACGGCTAGCACCATCAGTGAAGCCAATATAGGGTAGCGAAGACTTCGACATCTGGAAATCAAATACAACGTCACATAAGGGCAGAGACCAAATAACGATCAAATCAAACTATAGTAGCACACACAAAGTATGATACATTAAAATACAAGTACTTGTGCACAGATGATTTATGCATAGTACTTCTTCAAGTACAACCCATTCCTGGGTTCACTCAAAGGGATTCCATCGTAATCAACCAACTCATATGCTCCTTTTTCCAAAACTCAGTGAACAATATAAGAACCTCGCCACATGGGTTCAAATTTCCCAGCTCCTAACAAATCGCGATCCTGTTCATAGAGGAGAACAAGGTCACCTTCTAAGAAAATGTGAGGCTTGACATGCTTGTCATATTGGGCCTTGACACGCTTCTTCTGGGCTTCTATTACTAGGGTGGCATCACGTCGAGTTTCGTCTAATCGCATCAGATACAATAGACATTCTTCTTCAACAGAAGTGTTGGTTAGGAGTTCAGCAGCTAGCTTCCGAGAGGGCATCTCGCATTCTGTAGGAAGAATGGCTTCCACACCATAGACTAATCGAAAAGGCATAAACCCAGTAGCAGATTTGACAGATGTTCGGTATGCCCACAATGCCGAAAACAACATTGTATGCCAAATTGTTTTATGAATTCCTATCATCCGTTGAAGCATAGTTATAATAACTTTTTTGATTGCTTCGACCTGGCCATAGCTTGTGGATAATAGGGCGTTGAGTTATCATGATGAAGACCCAAATTTTCCGTAAGTTCAGACAACATAAAATTCCTAAAGTGACTATCGTGATCAGTGACGATAGCTTGGGGAACACCAAAACGAGCTATGACGTGGTTAAAAAGAAACAAGGCTGCGGTCTTTCCAGTATTATCGAATGTCGACATCACCTTGGCCCATTTTGTAAAGTAATCAACAGCTACAATGATGTAACCATGCCCCCGGCCGAGTGAGGGTGACATGTCATGAAATCAATGCCCCATTTCGCAAAAGGACCAACTGAGACCACAGGATGAAGAGGAGCAGGATGTGACCAAATTTTCTGATTGTAGGTCTGGCAGGCAGGGAATTTCTGAACAGCAGTAATGCAGTCGTGAAACAAAGAAGGCCAAAAATATCCTGTGCATAATATCTTCTGGGCAGTAGCATACCCAGACATATGACCACCACATGCTCCAGAATGGCAGTCATTCAGAGCTTTCTCGTCTTCGTCAAATGTTAAACAACATCGAAAAATAGAGTCAATTCCTCGATGGTAAAGAGTATCCCCGAGAATAATGTATTGACGGGCTTGATAGCGTATACGACGTCGTTCAGTACTAGAAAAAGCAGGCCAGAAAGTCTGCGTTTGGAGATATATAATGATATCCCCATACCAAAGATCGTCAGTGCTAATAAGGAAAAGATATTCATCGGGTAATGAATCTACTGCTACATTTTCCATTGCAGAATGAGGAAAATCACATATCAACTCAGCAAAAACTGATGATTTCTTGGACTTGGCGCGATCAAATTCCAAGTCAAACTCCTGGAGTATGACAATCCATTTGGAGTATTTTCCCCCAATCAATTGACGTGTCAAAATATGTTGCATAGGGTTGCAATGAGAAATCATCGTAGTCTTACACGACAGGATATAGTGCCGAAAGCGTTGGACATCTTGAACGGCAGCCAAGGCCAGTTTTTCGACATGTTGATACTTGATTTCAGTTGGTGTGAGACTTCGACTCAAGTAGTAAACAACATGTTCGTCGTGCTTATCATCCTCTTGAACGAGAACCATGCCAATAGTGTACTCAGAAGCAGCAAGATAAAGGAAATAATTGCGACTATAATCGGGAGGAAAGATAAGTGGAGCTCATGTTAGGGACAAATTCAAAGCTTCAAAAGCATTGTTTGCAACTGTATCCCAAACGAACTCTGAATATTTCTTTAGTAGCCGCGTAAAACCACGAGTTATCTCGGCGTAATTAGGGATAAAACGACGAAGAAAGTTTGCTTTCCCCTGCAAACTTTGCAACTGGCACAATGTAGAAGGAGGAGGAAGATTAAGAATCGCCTCAACCTTAACAGGATCCACCTAGATCCCTTGACGTGAAATGATAAAACTGAGAAGACAGTCGGATTCTACGCAAAAAACGTATTTATGTGGATTTAAACGTATACGATAGAATCGACATCGAACGAAAATATTTTCAGAGATGAGTAGGGTGATCGACTCTGTGCATAGAATGAGCGGGTAAATCGTCCAAACAGGGTTGAACGATATGATTAATATCATGAAAGGCGTAAGACATAGCCCGTTGAAACATCACGCCAATGTTCTTAAGACCAAAAGGAAGTTTCCTATAGGAAAAAGTACCCCAAGGACAAATAAAAGCAGTCTTATGTTGGTCCTCAGGAGCGATGTTAATTTGATTATAGCCGGAGAAACCATCCATGAGAGAGAAGATTTCACTTCCGGCACAGTCATCGACAGTCTGGTCAACAAAAGGGGTTGGAAAGTTGTCTTTTGGACAAGCTTTGTTAATATCCCTATAATCAACACATACACAAATATTGCCTCCTTTCTTATCAATTGGAACAGGATTGGAAACCCATTCGATCAGAGCCACCGGATAAATGAAACCATCTTTTAGAAGTTTTTCAACTTTGAGCTTGATAGTCGCCACTTTACATGGGTGGACTGGACGAAGGCATTGTCGGACGGGTTTAGCTCTAGGGTATGTCTTTATCTCATGTACAACAATTGCAGGGTCGATGCCTGGCATCTCTTCGTAGCTCCAGGCGAAGATGTCCCGAAATTCTTTGAACAAAGACGTATAGGTGATGATTTCGTCGGGAGAACACGAAGCTCCAATATGGACATTTTCAACAATCCCAGGTTTTATGGATATGTCAATGGGAATAGTAGGCGAGATGTTGCTGAGGTTTCCTTCGGCAAACACATCATGTGCTGACCTGGGAACGATCGAAATAACAACAATGGTCGACGGAGTCGAAATCCGTTGGTAGTTCTCAAGAGTGTGTTGTTCCAGAAAGAGTATGGAACGATGATGTCCATCATCCCAAGGGGTGTCCTCCATGACGGACATGATCATCTCGTCAGTGGAAAAAATAACACGAAAAGGATCGGGAGACAACTCATCAAGAGAGGGGGTAGAATATGTTGTCGAGTGAATAGCCTGATAGGCTAATTCAACTGGACTTAACGGCATGACTTCGCCAAAATGCAGATGATCTCCAGGGTCAGGGACAATCCAAGGGTCATGTGACGCAGGAAGTTCGTGAGGCACGGTGGAAATCATGTTGATAGAAGCAACAGACGGGCGTGGAACATCGGGCGGTGGAATGGGAAAAGTACCCATTAACGAGGAATCATTTAACAGGCCTACACCGATGTTCTCATAACCTGGTGGGGTTTTAGAAATAAACGGCATGTTGCCCGTACGAGTATCAGAATTGAAGAAGGCAAGTTGGTCAACAGTAACAACCTTTCCTTGATGAGGGAAACGTACTACATGGAAAAGTGTTGACACAACAGCTCTCATGGAATCGATCCAGCTATGGCCAAGCATAATATTATAATCAAGGGGAGCATCTTACCAGCTACTTCAACTTGGACCGTCTTACCTTCTAGTGTGATAGGCAATGAAGGAAGAACACTGTAAGGCTTAAAACTCGAGCCATTGAAGGCTTTAAGATTATTTTGTGATTCATTCAAGGGAGGAGAGCCAATGGCTTTCCAACAAGCAAAAGACATTACACACGTTGAGGCACCCTCATCGACAATAGTTCGGCAAATGTTCTTGTCCGAGACAACCACTTGTATCTGGAATGTGAGTTGCGGGGGTAACCGTGGAATGTGATCATCCAAGTCAAAGACTATCAAATTTGTATCTGTTGGGTTAATTCCACCTATCCGTTGTGTAGGACAAGACTGAAGGACTTCAAGGACTGACATCGCTGAAGGTGCCTGGGCCAGATATTCAACAATGTTGTAGTTCTGAGCCGCACAATCATGAGGATTGCAAGCCAATTTCCTAACGACACCTTTTGGGGGTGGCCGTAGAACAGTATCAAGGCTCAGTCGTTCGAGATGAAGAGGACCGTTTGTAGTTGGAGTCGCTGGAGAGGGTTGGACCAATGAAGGAGGTACATCATCAACCTTCTCCTTACATGGAGTATAATATTTGGCTCTAGTCGTGAGTGCAACATTGTTCTGCTTAGAATCACCAGTACACATCAAAACATATGATGTAGTAGAAGAGGATGGTTGGTCATGAATGACCAACTGAGCCTATTGTTGAGACGGGAAGGGTTGGGACAAGACTACCGGGGTAGAAGGTTTCGAGGTTCCCTGAAGGAATTTAGTAACCTCGGCACGTCACGGACAATCCTTCGTGTAGTGATCGTCACCACAGATAAGGTAAGGGTAACTGGGTTTGCGCTTATCTCGATCTTCAACTGGAGTGTTTTTAGTTTTCTCTACTTGATTATTATTTTTTCCCTCCTTATTCTTGCCTCTCCCCTTTTTAGATTTGTTCTTTCCGGCAGGGGTAGATTGGACGGCATTTACCTCAGAAGTTTTGTCGGTGGGAGTGGCAGGAGACGGAGCATTTTGAACATTAGAAGAAGTAGAATTAGGGTTGGTGCTTGAAACAGAATGTGATTGGGTTTGGGCAGTACCAATCACACCGTCAGCTGCATGCGAAGAAGCTAGAGTAGTTGAAGTGCTGGAAGCATTTGGACGAGGTAAATCAAGTAGTAAATCATAAAGAGTTCCCATTTGTGAATAAATGAGGTCAAGATATTGAACATGACTTATAGCCTGCTCTTCCATGACAACACCACCCATGGCTATCTCCTTACCTATTTCGTTCACAAAAGATTTTGTAAACCATTTTTCCAGCAACTGATCAGGGAGATCAAGTTTAATGAGACATTGTCTCCTTCGCCACTCATGAATATGATCGTATATATGAGTGCCTTTACTTTGTTTGAAGGAAGTTAAAATCTCAGTCCCGGTATCATAACGGATCGATAACTGGTAATGCGTAAGAAAATCCATAGCTAAAGTGTTAAAATTAGAGAAGAAACCTCGTGGAACCACTTTGCAGTAGAACCGATAAGAGTTCGTTGAAAAAGACGTAATCGAACAGAGTCATCCATCAACGAATTGGATGAACACCATAGATGAAAATTCATAACGTGATTGTTCGGATCCTCTCCCACTTTATCGTCGAATTTAGGAACGTCCGAAGGACTCTTAGCTGGCATAACAAGCCATTGGGGAGAGTGACGAATAGGATCATTCAAAATCCTAGACAAATATGGCAAATCCAAAGTAGCAAGAAAAGGTAACTGTCTATTCACCTGCGGGTACTGGTGACTTTGGGGTGGAAGCCCTGTCGGCAAACCAGTAGGACCGTAAGCAGTCTGCCCATAATAGGAAGACCCAGGCTGATTCGGTGGTGGTTGGAGAGGATAGTAGTTCCAAGGATTGTAACCTTGAGTGTGATTAGGGACCTGAGTTTGAGCATTGTGACCCTGACCCCAAATAGGATTGGTTATACCTGGATATGGTTGGCCTATAGTAGGGACAGTTTGTTGCCCCCTAGTCATGTGAGGAAGATTTTGTAACATCTGATTCCAATACTAGGCTAAAGCAGGAGGTATATTTTGTCCAAAAGGTGGGGTTGGTCCCCTTATCGTAGGTGGACTTCCAACCAGAATTTGTGTGCCAATCGTAGGTTGTGTAGTAAGTGGATTGTGTCCAGTAAGAGGAAATGGAATCGTACCACCTTGTCCACCAATGGGAATCTGCAAGTTTGGTGCAACGAACGAAATAGTGACACTAGGATTTAGATTGCCAAAAGGAAATTGAGGGAGTGTCAGAATAAAACTCGGAATAGGGTGCCCGGGAAAAGAAGGACCACCTGGAGAACCGGTTGGTGTTTGTGGAGGTGTCGGAACAGAAGCATTCAACAATGCATTCAATGCATGGTATCCAGGTGGTAGTGTCAAATTGACATCGGGCATTCGCTGGGTATTGATAGGAGCAAGACTAGCGGCAGTAATCCCAGTTGGGACACTCGTAGTATTTGCGAGATGGGCCATCTCATCAGGGAGAGTAAAGTGATAAGTGGCATTCACCGGTACAGTCTATGTCTAGGAAAACACCAGAGGTTTAATTTCGGAAACTGTAGGCGAACCAGGACCAAAAAGGGCCCTACGGAAATCACCTGACCAAAAAGGATCTTGGCCCTCTACACTGGGAAAAGGCCCAATGGCTGATCCAGAAGATGTAACAACTACTTCTCTAAAAGAATTTAATCACACAAAGGGTCGTTCACCACGACAAATTCGAAAGTCCTCTCTAGTATTGGTAATTCGAAAAGGTTCTAGAGAATCAATTGTTTCCACTTGTGGTGTGGTGACAACTGTGACTTCACTTATTTCCACTTGTGGTGTGTTGACAATTGGGACCTCACTCTAATGAGGAGATCCCTCAAGTGTATTGGTAGGCAAAGGTTGAGAACCGTCCAGATGCTCTGGAGATAAACCTTGCATTCTACATGAACGATGTGGAGGAGCTATTGTAAACAAGTGACAAACTCCGCGAAGAAACTCCTATGGTCAGCTTCGAGAAACAAACAACACGCGCTAGTAAACAAAATCTAGGAATCAATCACTAGGCAAACAATACCTTCTAATTTCGAAGCCACTAGTTGGTGATGAAATCCAACGTCGCAACAACGAGATGACAAGGGGCGGGGCTAGGATGGAAAATTTACGCTGACGACCTGCTTAATGGACTTACACCCTGGTGCAAGCTCCCACACATAATCGTGGGTATACCCTCCAAGGATCCCGAGTGAGTTTGGTCAACGTCAATTCCAGGTACCGTGAAGACTTTCCCCTCCACAGTCACCTCGGGTAAGAGCCTAGAGAGATAGGCCACTAAGGTCACCACCAACAACAATAAATCCTGGGGGAACAGTCGACAGTCCGATCCACACACAAGGGCAGGGTATCTAGCCCAAAATCAACTCAAAAGGCTTCCACTCATCATTGTGGGTATACCTCTGAGTGATCCTCGTAATACGTGCAATATCAACATTGACACAAACAAAGCAGGGTGAGTAACTCTGCCGATATCAATGCGACCTAATGTTTGACCCTTGTGTGAGAAGGGCTTCCCAGGACAAGATGTTGCAAATGGACTTTAACACTCCCTAACACAAGATGATATTGTATGTTTTGTGCTTTTGGAGAGTGTATCTTTCTTCCTACTCCAAAGTGCTAGCCTAGCTAAATGTTGGTGTAAAATAGCCCTAGAAAAGAGTTACTAGATAAATTTTATGATTGCACAATGTTCTTAAGAGTTGTTGTTTACTCAAAGGTAACGGAAATGAAACTTATGTTGTATGACTCTGACCCAAAACAATGCAAGGATGAGAATGAAATATATCACTTTTCGTTCAGTGAATCCTATGTATGGGAGAGAGAGAAGGTTTTCAGATCAACCCTGTACTATAATGCAAAATTTCCTTTCAAATGCCAACACAAACAATCATTAGCAGATGACAATACTCTATGTGTCTTTTTCAAATATTTCAACAATCTCAATAATTTGATTTCCAAAGTTTTCTAAAATGAAAGAATATTTTGAAAGAAAAAACTTTTGTTCACTTTCCAAAAAGGATCCTCACTATGCCAATGAGAATACAGAAAATCAAAAGCAAAGAATCAAACAATAACTAACCCAATCAACTCTTTCAATGAAATCAGAAATAAAGAGCAAACCAAAGTAGTCTTTTCAAATGGAAAAGAAAATGATCTTTCAAACCATAAACAAATGAGAAAACCAAGCAAACTTAACTTTCAACCAATCACTGGATCTCAACAAATCAAACACACTCAGAATCTGAAGTCAGAGAGAATGGTTTTGCCAAGAAGAGTCAAGAAACAAAAGTCAAGCCACAAATGACAAGAAAAGCCTTGAAACCCTAAGACTGTTCATGTACGCAAACAAAGGCAAGAAATATATCAATCAATGGTCCAAGAAACTCATAAGAGGTAATTCAACTTATCTGGGCAGTTAGAAAGACCAAAACTCAAATTCAAAATTTTAAAAAAACATGTTCGCAGGTAAGAAATATTACACAGTGCGAGAATCATTGATTCTCGCAAATGACCCTTAAGTAGGTTGCGAGAACCTAGCACTGAAACCTATAGACAGAGTGTGAACCTTACCAATTCTCGCAGGCTACAATGAAGTGCAGTGCGAGAATTCCTGAACATATCCAAAAATTTGAAAAATGAAGTAAAATTCAAAAAGGCTTATGGACTCAGAAGGTCTATCAGGATATCCTGAAGACTCGGAGACTGATAGGACAAGAGAAAAATGAAACCAGAGCAAATGGCCACAAAAAAACACAAAAATCCACAAAGAAAATGGGATGTTCCCCAGTGGAGTCGCCAATTTTGTTATTGGATAAATCTGTAAGTGCAGACACAAACCGATCTCCCTAGATCCACCTAGATCTAGAACAAAGCAAGACAGAATAATACTCTTTCCCTAGATTTTGACTTTTGAATGAACTAGGAGGCAAGAACAAGTTACATACCTTATAATCACTTCCTATGGTCTTTGTTGTTCCAGCTTTGCTCCAATGCTCTTGTGCAGTCAATACCAAGACAACTCAAACCAATCGAAGTGAAGACAGCTCAATATATTCAACAGTCAATCTATGTATATGATCAAGGAATTATACAATAAAGTGAAGATAGCTTTATGGGAAAGGGACATATTACTGTGTCATATTGATGGAAAGTAAAGATTACAACCTGAGCCTTGATGTCGCAAACTTCCTTTCTATGGCCCTTGACTCTGACACACACACTTGCTCACTTGCATGAAGAAGATCAAAACCCTTATGATGTTTTTGTTGTAGTTTCTCAGCTTGCTATTCAAGCTTCAATCCTTCACACAATCTTGCACCAATTCTCCAATGTCTGGCTTAACCTTATTTGCTTCTAACCTTTTCCATGAGAATCCCCTCATTATATAGGAGAGAATGAATTAGTTACTTGGATAAGAATGATCCCAAAATATCAGGGAATCCAATACTAGGATAACCACTCGAATGCCATCTCATCCTTCTAGAATATTCCCTTCTAGAAACTTCGAGAATTCATCTTTTTCCTTGCTTAAGAAAGAAGTCGCACCCTAGCATTTCATTACAGTGCGAACTTCTCGCACCCTGGCTTAATGCAGCTTGCGAGAATCATGCATTCTCGCAGGCAAATATACTAGCAGCCTGCGAACCTCCTTCAAAAATGATATTTTTGGAAAGAGAAGAAAGTAACTTTTCTCAGGAGAAAGTTCTAATGAAGAGCCTGAGTACACCCTCATCAATAGATCATCATGATGACCAAAATCATGGGTAACACCAAGGGTTGACATCAATATACAATATCACTCTCCAATGGTTGACATCAATGACAACCAACAATCCATACCAATTTTCCATCAACCTAATCCAAATGTATGACAATCTCCCCCTTTGGCATTGATGGAAACACCAACATTGATGGAAACACTTATTCATGTTAAAAATCATGCTTATACTCCTCATCAATGTTTCTATCTCTCCTCCTTTGACATCAATGGAAAATGGTATCTCCCTTTGGAGTTTCTCCCCCTGACTAAACTCTCCTTGGGATGCTCCCCCTGTCTACATTCCTCTGTGCTCTCTCTCCAAGCATTTCTATCCTGCATCTGATAAATATCTCCCCCTTTGTTATTAATGGCAAAGGTATCTTTCCATCCAGGTTTTTGCCCCCTAACTGAACTGTCCTTGGGGATACTCCCCCTGAACTAACTCTTCCTGAAACTTATCTCCCAACCTGAATTTTCCTATTTATGGTGCTTCCACATGTACATCTAAGACATATGATATAAGCATTCAAAATCATTCATTTTGGAGTAGAAATTACTCCTAGTCTCTGGCAAAGATACTCAAAGGATTCCTGTGGAAGCGATTTTGTAAAGATGTCTGAAACTTGTTCTTTTGTGCCCACATATTCAACTATGATGTTCTTCTTTGCAACCTGTTCCCGTAGAAAGTGATACTTGATTGGAATGTGCTTTGTCTTGGAGTGCATCACCAGGTTATTTGAGATATTGATGGTGTTTGTATTATCACAATAGATTGGAATGGGCTCATCATACTCAACCTGTATATCTGTCAGACTTTGTTTCATCCGTAGAACCTATGTACAACATGTTGTTGATGCAATATACTCTGCCTCGAATGTAGATAAGGATATTGATGATTGTTTATTGCTTAACCATGATGCTAAACACTCACCCAATTAGAACGTTGCTCCACTATTGCTTCATCGGTCATCAATGCAACCTACCTAATATGCATCTGTGTAGGAAATAAGTTATAGATCCTTTCCTTTTGGATACCATAATCCAAACTCTTATGTTCCTTTCAGATATCTTAAAATCCTCTTCATTGTTAATACATGTGGTTTCTTTGGTGTTGCTTGAAATCGTGCCACTTGTCCAACTACCTGCATTACATCTGGTCTAGATGATTTCACATGTAGTAAGATATCAATTGTTGACCTATATTGCCTCTGGTCTATATACTTTGAATCATCATCTTTTCTCAACTTGCAATTAGTTTGCATAAGATTGGTAACTAGTTTACAATCTTCCATTCCGAACCTCTTTAGCATTTCTCTGATATACTCAGTTTGAGAAATAAAAATTCCTTGGTTGTTTTGACATATCTTGATGTAGAGGTTGTTGTCTACGCTTCCTTTCCATAGTTCATAGGGAGTTTTGTTATCATTTTTTCTGAGCATTACTCTGTTTTGAATGTGAATTGTTGTATGCATTGCATGTGTCCAAAAAATATCTGTCAATTTGGAATCCATTAGGATTTTTCGAGCCATTTCTTGTGTAATTATCATCCATTATGATCATTTTCCTTTGTCTCTGAACCACTCTCTAAACAAATCTATGAATCCATGATCTCATCCACCTTTATATATATATGTCCAAACTTTCTAAGCATTCCTACAAATCCATCTCTGTCCATATTTTCCAAGACTCTATTTGCACAGCTATCCATAATCCTGACCCATTTATCAATATATTATCATGAAGTCTTGATTAATCTATCAAAATATACTTCTGCTAACTAACTACTCTGGATTTGTCTTTTCAAACTCTGCAAGCTGCTCGAAGGATGGTTCTTTGGTCTGTCATAGCTATCACATAGACTCCCCCTGTCTAATATTCATATTACCTGGGAATCTCTAAGCCAGATGGCTCAGAAAAATTCCTGCTCTTATGTGTATTCATCATCATCTTCATTGGTAGATTCATCATTTCTCTGAGCTCTGACTTCTTTCTTTCTATCTATGGATTCATATTTCACTACAATACGTGAAAGTACAATCTCTTGAACATGTTCCTTATTTACTTGTCCTTATTTTCTTTCATTTATTTTCCAAACCTTTCTATATCTGACATCCTTCTTTTTCTTTGTAGATTTTTCTTCGTCTCGTTTTATTGTCAATCTTGCGATCTCTGTGAACTGGTCTTTGTTCACATGTTCTTCATGTTTTCTTATCCATACTTTCTTATATCTGATATCAATGTTCTCTTTTATGGAAGTATCAATCATGCTTCTACAATCATGAGCTATGTGTCCATAGTTATGACATTTGTAACATTTAATGTTACGTGGGGCCACATAGGCATTTCTTGCTTGAACATTTCTTTTATAATCCCTGCAATCTGCAACCTTATTTCAAAAGCTAATACAATAAAAACAATGACCATAAAAGAAATTTTCATACTTGGGAGTGAATGATCTTCTTTGTGGTGTAGTCCTTCTGAATTTTTTCATTGATTGATCATGATCATGATTGAAGTTTCTTTGCGGCTTGAACATGGATGGTCTTCTTGAAGATGTATAGTTATTAGTTTTCTTAGATTTTGGTTGACTATGATTCCTTCCTTTGAGTACTTCTTCATAACTCTTTATATTTTCTTCATTCTTATGTTCTATCAAAGTAGAGTGCTTCTCTTCATTCTCTACAACTAATGTGGATGTTTCTATCTCTTCAACGTTCTTGTTGATCTTGACGATTTTGAATCTTAGGGTGACAACTTCTTCTTCAAGATTCTCAATCTTTTCTTATTTCTTCATTATCTGAGACTTCATGACCTCTTCTGTTCTCTTTGCTTCTTCAAGTTGGATTTTCAATGTAATTATTTCTTCTTCCAGTCTTCTCTCTTCTTGACCAAACTCTTCCTCAAGTTGGTTTAAGTCATTAGCTCTTTCCTTGAGATGATCCATTAGTATATTTTCTCTCTTTTATGTTTCTTCCTTTTTTGTTTCTACGTTGGCTTATAAACATTTATTTTGATATCTAGAGTTTCTTCAATTCTTCTGGCATCTTCTAGTTGAGCTCTTAAATTCTTGATGACATGTTGATCTTTTTTGGAACCTTGAACACTTTCCTTTTGCTTCATCAATTCTTTCTTGGATGACTTGTTTTATTCTCTTTCTTTCTTTAGATATTCAATTGCACTGATCAATTTTTCTTTGTAATAAACTTTTGCTTCTTCATAATCTTCCTCTTCTGAATCTGTCTAAAATGATCAACATCTTTCTTCTTCTTCTGTATCTACATCTTATTTGGCATTTTCTGAATCTGCGATGAGTGAAGAATATATGTCATGTAACTTATCCAAAAATTCTTTGGTTGATGAACATTTAGCAACCTTTTCTCTTACTAGATTAGGTAATCCTTCCTAGATGAAATCCATTGTTATTTGTTATTCTTCTTCAATTCCTTCTTGGTTTCATTCTTTTCCCTTTTTGAACTATCATATCCTATAACAAATGATAGCCAAATATAATGTCCCTGTGCCTATAAAAATAATTTCATCCTTCTGCTCCACATCTCATACTTAAAACCATTCTAACCATTAAACATTGGTACCCCATTCTCAGAATAATCCATGATCTCCTTCTAGTGGTTAAAATTTTTCCTGAAGGAACTGGCTATGATACCAATTGTTGGATTACTAAGAGGGGGGGTGAATCAGTAATAGAGAAATATAATCCTTTTTCACCATAAAATGCAAGTGTTATATCAATGTATCATTATCATACAATAGTTGTAGAGTAAATAAACAATGAATAAAAGAGCAATCACACACATACATAGTACACCAGTGTTTTATGTGGAAACCCAAAGCGAGAGAAAACCATGGAATTTTTTTTTATATGTCTTTAAGAATTACATTCATTCGAAGCACCAACTTCCTTTGTTTTCCAGCTACAACTGGAAGGAGGCTCCAACCCCCTAGTTTCTCATAATACAACCTGAGGGAAGCTCCAACTCCCCAATTCTCTGGCTACAACCAAAAGGAGGCTACAACCCCCTATGTTCTCCGGCTACAACCGGAAGGTGGCCACAACCACTTGTCCTTGCTCCATCCAAGCGCCCTGGTATATAAGTAGAATGATGGAACCATTTTCACACTATCACTATGAGATATATTGATGTAAACATGTACCAATCAACCTGCACCAAACAACCTGTACCAATAACCTGAACCATGCATCAACCTATACCTCAACCTGTAATCAACTTGTACCATAAACAAGTGCATCACCCATGCACCAACCTATACCAAACAACATGTAATCAACTTGTACCACAAACAAGTGCATCAACCATGCACCAACCTGTACCAAACAACCTGTAATCAACCTATACCATAAAAACGTGCATCAACCATGCACCAACATGTACCTCAAACTATACCATGAATAAGTGCATCAACAATGCACCAAACCTATACGAATAACTTGTCATAGCAACATGTTCGGACAACCTATCACAACAACCTATCTCATCAATCTTATCAACCAAATCAGATCTACTCAGAAAAATCAATCACAAAGACAACTCTCAAAGATGTGCATCAACCAAGCATAACACAACAACTCATAATCACCACCAAGATCAATATGTGCTTCTAATCATATACCAATACAAGTATGTTACATCATCCATAAACCATGTTTCAACAATACTACTAACAAGTGCCTCCAACCATGTACCAAGTATGTACCAATCATGTATCAACTACTCATCAACTATGACTCATCAATATGTACCAACATCATCAACTATACACCTCATGT
>ML787450.1:444281-467981 GCA_009831015.1 Picea engelmannii | reverse complement strand
TACACCTCATGTATGTGCCAACTCATCAACTACTTGTCTCAACCATGTACCCAACATGTACCTCAACCAAAATCCCTCATCAATTTCATCATCCAAATCTGATTTGTAACCCTGTAATAGACATGGTGTATATGATCACATACCTACAAACCTTCCTTAACATTAACAACAAGAGACTAGCATTTTCATCAAACTTTACTTTAGTCTCACATGACTAGTTTTGGATTAGTCAACAACCCTACCTTGAAATAATCATAACTATGTACCTGTAATGAATAAAGATCTGAAAATAGTATACAATGTTCTTCAGTGTGTTTTCTACAATTCCTCCAGGTGTCACTACTTGGAACCTCTCAAAAAAGGAGTTATAGAAAAAAATGGCATACCTTGTTGAATTATGTCTTCTTCTAGAGAGTGAACTTGTAGAGTGTGCCCCGCACGAAATATTTGTTGTACGGATATGAAAATTGTACACAAAATACTATAGACTATACTCTTAACCAACACATTTGGTCTTACTGAATTTAGATCTGTTATGAAGAAGTTATGACGTTTTTACCCGAAACACATTTTTTAGACTAGTTTCGGGACTAGCCACAAACTCTATTTTCCATGGAGTGTAAATCCAAAAATACAACAACCCATGAGATGAAATTGGTACCACATCTAATTTGATATGTTTCCTCAATGGCCTCCCAATTTCACACTCTAAATCATTCTAGAAAAAAAATTATTACGAAAATGGTGAGATGACCTGTAAATAACATACCTTATAAAGCATCATCGAGAGAATTTATCCTCCCTTGAATTTCGGCCTTCTTTACTTCACCTTCCCTTTGAAATTGGGCTTAGATATCCTTTGGTTACCTCAGTCACCTGTAGATATTCAATATGCTCAACTGTGATTAAAATTAGAGAGCCTTGCCTCTTATTTATACTTTCATGTAGCTTCCTCAAGGGGTTACCTTTTAACCATCTTAACCCAATTTCCTTATTTTAGGGCTAACCCACTTCTAACCACTTTCCATAATTAGAAAGTTCTCCATTTACTTTATTATTTAAATAATCCTCCTTGACTTTGTCACTTCACTTTATTATTTAAATAATCCTATTTGACTTTGTCACTTCACTTTATTATTTAAATAATCATTTTTTACTTTGTCACTTCACTTTATTATTTAAAAAATTTATTCTTTGCAAACACTTTGACTTATTTGACCTTTTGGGGCTTCAAGCCAACATATGAGGGCCCTCCAAATTCGTAAGGCCATAACTCTCAAACTGTGAGGAGTTATGTGATGTTCCACATACCACCAGAAATGAAATGACATGTACTATCCATATATAATAGTATTACCTGCAAATATATCAAAACTCATACCATTATACATCAAAAAAACTTGGGTCCATTACCCAAACCTGGGTTCTCCAACTTCACATGGCCATAAATCTCTAACCGTGAGGGGTTATGTGATGTTCCACATACCATCGGAAATGGCATGACATGTACTACCCATCTATATAGTCTTACCTTCAAATATATTAAAACTCATACCATTATACATCAAACAAACTTGGTTCCATTACCCAAACCTTTGTGCTACTGAAATTCGCTATCAGAATTTCTCCAAGGGTTGACATCAATCAACAATATCACTCTCCAATGGTTGACATCAATGACAATCAAAAATCCATACCAATTTTCCATCAACCTAAGCCAATTGTTTGACACCATGTTGGTTGGAGCTATGGATGTTTCCCCGTAGGGATTTTACCATGTCAAAACATTGGTGTGCTGATATTTGTTCTTGTTGTGTGAGTGGTTACTGAAGGCTTTATTCCTCTATTGGAATACCTTTTTTTTTTGAATAGAAGAAGCTCAAATGACAAAGAAAAAGGGTGATACAATATAGGAACACGTAGTTGAGTCTATCCACACAAGCAAGTAGAGCCACTCTGACTCGATGCAGTCAAACAAGTCAAATCAATTAGATCAGGATAAGGAACATCAGCTGGGTCATCCAAATATGGCGACAAAAAAATAGAAAGAATCACAAATACATAAGGGAACAAAAGAAAAAGGAGAATTCCACAGCTAAGGAATAGAGCACACAATTCCTTCACACAAATCAATAGACAATGAATCAACAAAATATCTGAAAAATAAAGTGGAAGTCTGGGAACATATCAATAAGGGATGTGAAGAGGAACAACACAAGGAATGAAAGGATAAATAACATGAAGCATATACTGGGCCATGGGAGTCCACCCGGAATACCAACCCATAAGAAAAAAGAGAGAGAAATATTGTGAAGGAATCCCTAGAAAAAGAAATGGCTCCTCTAGAAATCCCAATTAAATATTATTCACTACCTCCAGAGCATAATGAAAGTCAAGACAGGGATCAAAAAGATAATTATGATCAAGATAATGGTGGAAAAAATGACAATAATGGTGAGGAGAACACAAAAAATAACATTGAGAAAGAAAATGGGGGGAATACCAAGAACAATGGCGAGGAAGACCCTGGAAAGGATGATGGAAAAGACAAAGGAAAAGAGTTTGAAAAAAATCAAGATAAAGATGCAGGTAAAGTGTTAGGGACCTAACCTCCCTAACCCATCGTGTAGATAGAATAATATATTTTCCATGTAATGAAGGATGACATTATTTAATAAGGCACATTTAATAAAGGTGAACAAGTCAATGTAAGAAGACCTAATAGAAGCTTCTGCTTCTAGAAAGATGTTCCTCTAGAATGTTCTTTAGAAGATAGAATTAGTATAAATAAGATTAGGAGGCATGAGAAAGCTTGTCTTGAGACATATTGCAATAGATCTCTAATTTTTTGGAGGTTTCCCCTTCAAAGAGTCAAGTGAACATTGATTTCTTTGAATAAAGGTGTTATTATGGTATTTCTCTTCTCAATATTTTGTTGTTCCATTGATATATGTTGAATATTCCTAGAACTGCATATTATATTATGGTTGGTACCTTACAAATGGTATCAGAGCACTTTCCTTGGCAAGAATTGTTGGTTAAAAAACATTCCAAGGTAGAGACGTGTATTGTCAACATATTTAAAGCATAAATATCTATCATTAAATGGGAAAAACTACAGTGGGGAAAACTACACACCGGCGATACTGATGGTTTCACAGGGTTTTCTAGAAACCAAAGTTTTTGCCTTGTTGAAAACCTATGTAACCCATGTTTTTACCCCTTGAGTAGTACAACATCAGACAAAATGTGTACATGAACACCACTCCCACGTACCAATAGGTATATCAAGAGTCCCCTAGGTCTCTGGAAGCCAACCGTAGATCAATCGATTGGCCACCTGACTTTTATAGTGACACCAAGAACAACACACAAGAAGATACTCTCTAGTACCTGGGTAATCAGGTAGTACAACTAAGGGTATGGTCGAGCCTCCTTAGTTAGTGCCCTAAGATATTGGGTCGAATACTATTGTTTGACCCCACACGTATATTAGAGAGTTATAGCATAGGGAAAACAGTTTTCCATAAGCACCCTACAAACCATAACCCAGGGGAAACATATAGATACAGAACATAAATGATATTTTAACCGTGCAACCTTACCTCCTACATCCTCCTTGTGAAATTACTACACATTTTTTTTAATAATTTGGGCATTTTGACACTATAATATTATTCAAGTCAGAGTATAACTTCACAGGAGTAAAAATAAAAAAAGTTTGGGTCTTTCCCACACCCTCATTTGAGACCTATCTCATTGGATTCTCCTTTTCACCTTGATCATTTTGATACCTATCATTTTTAACCCTTTTTTCCCCCGTGGACCCATACCCTTCCCGACACCCTTATTTCTCACTTATCCTCTTGGTTTCCTCTCATTTCCCTTATAGTAGTGGTATATATCCCTTATCTTTTTTTCTTTTTCTTTTTGTGGACCCACTCCTCATCCCTTCATGGCTCACTCCCGCCAAGAATAAACCAATCATAAATTGAATAATGACCTTACTACACTTCAGGCCAAAGTAAATAATGACATATGTGTCATTCATGCCAAAATGGACTACATCCAGGACCAACTAGGTAGTCGAATTGATGAAGTCATTTCCACTCTCAAACAATTCATGAATAAATTATAGGGTCCTTCCTCCTCGGACCCACCTCTCCATATTTAAGGTGTTGACTCCAACCATCCTTTGCACACAAACTCCCTACCTCATGACCCCCATATTCCCAAAGTTAAGGTGAAAACATTTGGTGTCTTAGATCCAACAGCCTGGGTCACTCAGATGGAACATTATTTCTCTCTACATGGAATTACTAATGAGTTGACCAAGCTTCATTATTAAATTCTCTATTTGGATATTGAACAATGGAAATGGTGGAAATAGAATCGAAATACATGCCAAGGGTATGTTGCTTGGTCACATTTCATTGCAGAGCTGTATGACCTCTTTGACACATATACCACTATTTAGGATGTCAGACCAAGTTGAAACAGTTTGAAATAGTGGAAGATTTTATTGTTTCCTTTGAGCACTTAGCTTTCTGAACAGAGGGAATAACATATGATTTCTTCAGGGAATGCTTTATTAGTGGCCTCAAGGATGAAATCTGAGCCTAGGTCATCATGGATCGCCCTAGAATTTGTTGGAAGAAAATAAACATTCCAAGGAGGCATAACGGGTAATATTAGCCTAGAGAAGAAAACTCACTTTTGTTCCCCTCCCTAAACCCACCACCCCTGCCTATATATTTTCCATGTAATAAAGGTTTACATTAGTTAATAAGGCCTACATAATAAATGTGAACAAGTCAATGTAAGAAGATCTAATAGAAGCTTCCTCATCAAGAAAGATCTTCCTCTAGAATTTTCTTTAGAAAATAGAATTAGTATGAATAAGAGTAGAAGGAATGAGAAATCTTGTCTTGAGAATTATTGTAATAGAGTTATGCTCTGCTACAGGTTTCCCCCTCGAAGAGGTAAGTGAAAATTGCTTTCTTTGAATAAAGGTATTATTTTTGGTATTGCTATACTCACTATTTTGTTGTTCCATTGATATATGTTGAATATTCATGTTTTTGCATAATATATTACATATGGTACCTTACAGAAAGACGGAGACGAGGAGAAACAGAAGTCGGAAATGAAAGAAAAGAAGAAAAAGAAAAAAAATAGTGCACAAGAAGGAAACCACATCTTTGGTCACCACTTTCATAGCATTCAAACCGGTCGAATATTTCGATCCGACGATAGAAATGATCTTCAATCCTTCAGTGGCATCTAATGCCCAAAATTTCAACTTATACAACAAAGTTTCAAAGGAATCAACAAGTAGATGGAAAATGGAAATGAAGGGTGGAGATAGACTATCAGAAACAAAGGATAAAGAGAAAGAGGTACTGCAGGACTGTATAACACTAGTAAAATAAAAATTATACATGAAACATCTAACTAAGGAAACAAACCCCCTAGAATCCCAAAAGAATGGTTGATGAAGTTATTGAGGCGAATATTCAAAATCAACAAGAAATCAGTTGACTCGGGAAATAAAATAAGGAAATGAAGTAGAATCATAGTCAAATAATCAAAGATAATCAAAATCTAGTTACCAACCAGACTGCAACAATTCTCCAATCATAGCACAAAAAATTCAAAGAAATCAAAAATAGCCTAGAAGGGATAACTAAACAGGCAGTCATAATAAACACTGTGGTAAGTAACTGGTCATATTACTCACCTCCACCTACAGTAAATTAAGAGGTCATAAGACATTGATTTAAGACTTGAGGAAAACAAAGAACATTACACTTGATTCAAAACTGAAGGTATCTCTCATAACCCAAATTGCAAAAGAGAAAGAATTGGAGCTGGAACTATCACAACAAGAAAGAGAGTGATTTCAAAAAGGGAAAAAGGAATATATGGAGACAGATAATGACATCAATCATCTCAAACAAGTTATGGAAAAGATACACCAGATAGAGGAAAAATTCGACCTGAGTCGACCGGTTCAATACAAGATGCTTCTATAAAATACAAGTTGTATTTATGAACACAAATGAAAGCATTGGGCTTGGAAGCATAGTATTCAATTGATGAGTGTCATATGTTTACCCAACATCTATAGCAGATGGACCCGAACATTTATCAAATTGCATTTGAGGGTCTGTCTCAAGAGCCTGCATAACAACAGTCGGGTGTTTCTTCACCATATAGGAAAAGGTTTCAATTTTTCAACACAGCTATGTCAAAGTCAAACTTCCCATCCGCAAGTCACCAGTTAGTGTCCCTATAAATTGGAATAGAAGGAATAGAGGAGTCCCATTTAGGAAAAGGAGTGAGAGAATTGACTTGAGATGTACACTTACACCAGTGGCCTGAAACAATCCAAGAATAAATAACTGGCCAGACAGAGCAGTTGGAAGAACAGGTGTAGCTCAAAGGCACCAAAGGGTAAAATAATTGACAAATATATTCAATTTTGGCATTGTATATTTATTTATATAAATTTTGTGTAAGTATAATATAATTTCATCAAATGTGAAGATGAAATTTTGAAGGACATAACAACTTTATTGACAAGGACTACAAATTTCATCGGCCCATCCAACTGAAATTTTATTTAGATAGAGTCGATTCAGATTCTATTGCGACAAGATAGACCAATCACATGAGCATAAATCACATCAAGCAATACACAATTATGATCGATGGAATCATTCCCTCCACTAGAAACATATTTATCTTCAAGTATGCTAAGTCCTTCATAAAGTCACTCTTGTATATTCCTTAGAAAATATTTATGTTTTTTGTGGGCTCACGAGTCATTTCCATTCTTGTTCAAACTTCCACCTCCTCCAAAATGCACCATCGTGTTTCGTCATTCTATTTTTGCACCTATACTTAGAATGTTTCTTGAAATACTTCATCGCGGGTCTAAAGCATTTCTCTAATTCATTTACTATCACCATGGTCCTCACATCCAATCAATTCTCCATACTTATTGTATTTTCCATACTTCATTACCTCCACGATATTTCAACTCTTATCCAATTTTCAAACTTCATCATAGGTCTACGATCATTTTATTATTCCTCGCATACCCATCGCTCCTTCGTCTAACTGATCCACTTTTGATACTTCGTCATTTTTCAAAGTTTTATTACGGGTCCACGGTCATATCATTTACGATCCACCTATCTCTTATCCTTCATCTGACCAATCCATTTCTAACAGCTAGTCATTTTCTTGAATCTCACCATCGGTTTGTGGTTTTATGCCCATTACATTTTTCTTTACATACATTTGATCCTCCACTACATGCAGTAACCCATGTCTCATCTTGTCACTCTCCCCAATATACATTTAATGCAAATATTACAAAAAATAACAAATGGTTAAAGTATTAAAAGGTAGTTATTAATGGTGATTAAGGTAGCATTTCAAATTTAATTTGTATTAATTAGTCCTTTGAAAGAAGAGTTTCAAGGTACATTATGGTAGAAAGTTTTACTTTGGCATTAACATTCTAAAAATATTGTACATTAATCTGCCAACTTTGTTAAGCATGACAACCAGAGGAAAGGATAATTTCTACAAAGATACCATCAACACATTCGGATGAGAAGATCAGAAGATTCAATGGTCCAGAGCATACAAGTATTATTCTACGTTGTTGCCTCCAAAGAGAAGTTTTAATTATATTTGGACATCATGAATTCCCTTAGAAGTTTTTGTTCCAAATTTTTTTTATGCCAAAGAGTTAGTTTCGTGGTGTATAGATAAGTTCAACAAGAACTAGAGAATTATTTAGCTACAAGGAGAGTCCCCTATTTCTTTAGCACCTTATGTTTTCAAGAAAATGTTCAGGCTGCCAGAACTGACAATGACCTTTAAAGGTGACAAAGATAAATATTTCCTAAAGAAACAAAATGGTGGATGGGAGCTCCTGCAAAAATATCTTGAAGACTCGGCAATAATGCCGTAATATTTATCAGGCATCCAAGTTATTTTGTTGAAGAATCCATATTAAGAGATGGCATGGTTATTTTCTAGGGTAGCTAGTCAAGAATCTAGTGTTATCATTCCTCAACTAGCTTTGTATACCTTGCATTTTTCAATTCATGAGAAAGCGATTTTCGATTAGGAAAAAATTATCTCTAGAAAATTATCTTATCAGTTGTTGAATTTCAAGAAAAATAAGAAATTCTACATGTCCTCATATCTAATCTTCACCATTACTTATTGCCATGTTTTCAAAGACCTCCATTTATCCAAAAAAGTCAATTCTAAAATTGGCCATGTTCAAATGTGGTACCCAACCTTGTGGAAATAGAAGGCTATGTACCATTTATATGAAATGCACAATGCATTTATTTCTTCCTTCAAAAAGCTCATTTTTGGGTCAAGTACATCAAGATTATCTTCAGAAGCAACATCCTTTCTCAATAATAAAGGAAGCTTTTGTTAGATTACTAAGAGGGGGGTGAATTTTTAATAGAGCAATTTAATCTTTTTTAACCATAAAATGCAAGTGTTATATCAATGTATCATTATCATCCAATAGTTGCAAAGTAAATAAACAATGAACAAATGAGCAATCATACACATACACAGTACACCAGTGTTTTTACATGGAAACCCAAAGCGAGAGAAAACCAAAGAATGTTTTTTCTTATATGTCTTTAGGAATTAGATTCATTGGAAGCACCAACATCCTTTGTTTTCCAGCTGCAACTGGAAGGAGGCTCCAATCCCCTAGTTTCTCAGGCTACAACCTGAGGGAAGCTCCAACTCCCCAATTCTTTGGCTACAACCAAAAGGAGGATACAACCCCCTATGTTCTCTGGCTACAACCGGAAAGTGGCTACAACCACCTATCCTTGCCCCATCCAACCTCCCTGACATAGAAGTAGAATGATGGAACCATTCTCACACTATCACTGTGAGATATAATGTTGTAAACCTATACCAATCAACCTGCACCAAACAACCTGTAACAACCTGTACCAAACAACCTGTAACAACCTGTACCAAACAACCTGTAATCAACATGTACCATAAACAAGTGCATCAACCATGCATCAACCTGTACATCAACCTGTACCATCAACGAGTGTATCAACCATGCACCAAATCTACACTAATCATGCATCAAATAAACTATGAATCATCAAGATGTACCAACATCATCAACTATACACCTCATGTATGTGCCAACTCATCAACTACTTGTCTCAATCATATGCCCAACATGTACCTCAACCAAAATCCCTCATCAATTTCATCATCCAAATCTGATTTGTAACTCTATAATAGACCTGGTGTATATGATCATATACTTGCAAACCGTCCTTAACTTTAATAACAAGAGACTAGCATTTTCATCAAACTTTACTTTAATCTCACATGACTAATTTTGGAGTAGTCAACAACCCTAACTTGAAATAATCATAGCTATGTACCTATAATGAATAAATATCTGAAAATAGTACACAATGTTCTTCAGTGTCTTTTATGTACTTCCTCCAGGTTTCACTACTTGGAACCTCTCATAAAAGGAGTTATAGAAAAAATGGCATACCTCGTTGAATTTTGGCTTACTCTAGAGAGTTGTTGTTGGATAAATCGGTAGGTGCAGACACTAACTGATCTCCCTAGATCCACCTAGATCTAGAACAAAACACACTAGAACATGATGCTTTCCTTAAGTTTTAGATATTGAATTTACTAACTAAAGAGGGATAGGTGACATATCGTTTAAACGTCACTTCCTCTCGCCGTCGCCATCCTAGCTCTGTTCCAACGCTCATACAATGATGATCCTACAAAATAAAGAAACCAACCAAAGTGATAGTAATAGCATAAACTCAATATAAACCTATGTATGTGATCAAGGAATTATACAATAAAACACAACAAGCTTTACAGGAAAGAATCATATTACTGTATCATATTAAATGTGAAAGAGAGATTACAACCATGGCCTTGATGTCGTAAGGTCCCTTCCAAATGTCCTTTGTTCCTCACACACTTCTTGCTCCAAGGATTCTGAGACCATGGATCTAATAGCTACTCACAATTTATCTTGACAAAGGAAATATCAAAGCCACTCTAACCAAGCTAACAATCCCAAGCCAAAAACAACTCAAGC
The DNA here is from genome assembly GCA_009831015.1 of Picea engelmannii. Lineage (NCBI taxonomy): Eukaryota > Viridiplantae > Streptophyta > Pinopsida > Pinales > Pinaceae > Picea > Picea engelmannii. The sequence continues at coordinate 457,825 of ML787450.1, read as the reverse complement.
TAATCCAAAAAGATTCAAACTCAAAAGCTAACCATCTCCAAGAGATTTCCTCTCCTTTTATAAGTTGAAGAGGATAAGGTGAGGAGGTTAGGATGATCCCACTAAATCATGAAAGTGAGTAAGATCCAAACCATTCAGATGCCACCTCACCATGGAAGTTTCTCCTTCTAGAAGCATCGAGAAAATACTCATTTTTCCCACGTATGAGCATTCTCGCACCCTGCTTATAGAGCAACCTGCGAACCTCTCGCAACCCAGCTATGGTGCAGCCTGCGAGAATCAGGCATTCTCGCACCTTGCCTATATAGCAACATGCGAACATCCTCTTTAATAGGGTTTTTACAAAGGTGAATGCAACTTCTTTTCTCAAGAAAAGTTCTTCTCTCTCCTTTCTTCAGGAACTCAGGGCACTGACCCCTCTGAAGGAAATAGATAGGTTTACATCATTAATGGTCATAGGGATGACGAAAATAATGATCATAGGGATGACGAAAATAATGTGTAACAGAGAGCCCCCCCAAAGTATGAAGTTAGAACAGAGTGATAGCTAAAATACTTTGTCGAGTGTGTGTAGGGAACAAGGAACAATCAGTCAGAAACCTGCCAACAAACAAGGAAATACAGTACAATAATATATCATCACTGAGGTAGGCATTCCCATACTCAAAATACAAATGAATCAAAGCATAAATGCCGACATGTGAAGATCCATGTCAAGTAAGACAGGTCATGGCCACCAAACATACACTGTGGATCCATGTCGATATGACTCAAATCTGAACATAGCCACGAGACATACAATGTGGATCTATGCAACAGTACAAACTGAATATACTCCAACGCAACTAGAATCTGTCAGAAAAGATCCAGGGTCTTCATCTCCACCACTCTCTAGTACGAATCTAACCATGTGAATACATATGTCGAAGTCGAACATGGTATAAACCACTTGATTACCGATCATTTAGTGTATACCGTTAACAAGCGTGAAGGAAATCACCATTAATGTCAATGACTCCCAAGGTACACTAGTGCAATCCAACAAATGTGAATTAATGAGCTGAAGTCGAACACTCAGCAGAATCTCCCGATCAGGGATCAATAATGAAAACCCATTGTCGAAAGCGAGGAAACCTGCCATTTAGGCATGCAAGTTCCAAGGTACCAATTGGTTTCTAAGTCTAATTCTTGGATAATGAGTTGAAGTCGACAAGAAAAGACTCGTCACAGGAGGGCCTTAATGTATCCACCATCAATGACACGAAACAGGTAACAAGATTTGATGTAGATCAGAGTAACCAGTGATTTAGGACTGACTCAGGGATGTTCGACGCAATAGATAGGTTTAAGGACTGTACAAATGGTCGACACAATAGAAGGATTTTCGGGTTGGACATCTTTTTGAACATATTGATGACACAACAACTGTCTTGGAAACATTGACTCAACAATAGGGATCACATACCAATTTGTAATCTTATAAAGGAGTATGATCAAGAGACAAGCAAATTTTCCAACCTAGACACAAGGCGAGTGAAAGGGTGTCATGTTCAAAAGAGACTCTTCCATGAAGTACGGGTTTAGATACATTTCATTCCCAATTTTTCCCCCACCATTTCTAGCGAGTACCTCTTTATTTTTACGCAAGATTGAGAAGGATAACATATTCTTGTCAATTTAAGTTCATCCTTCGGATGAGTCCATTGGAGTATGTTTAAAGAACCCTAAGAAGGAGTGGTTTGGTCCCATATGGGCCTTTCGATGTTTTTTTAACGAGTCCAAAGATAGAAAACTTGGGGGTTTTTCATGTTTTGAGAGTCTGAAAAACACTTAAAGAGAACTCTCTCGGTTCCTTTTTCATAAAGTAGTTTGATAGGAACGAAAAAGGGATAAACTATCGCCCACCAAATGTTTTCTTCAAATAATTTTACGAGCATGAAAAGAACAAGATCGCTCAGCAATCTTTTCATGTTTAGAGAGTTCGAAAAGAGCTTAAAGGGAACTCCAGTGGGTTCCTTTTTCGTATAACCTTTACGAGTCTGAAAAAGTGATAAAAGTATACTCGGTTGCATTCTCACGTATTTATGAGCACAATAAAGAACAAAGACTAAGCTCGATAACTTATTTTCATGTATTTACGAGCATGAGAAAGAACAAAGACTAAGCTTGGGATTGTTTTCATTTTTACACAAGATTTAAAAAAAAAAAAACTATGTTTGGGATAGATTTTAATGTTTACACAAGCTTAAAAACTAAACAAAACTATGCTTAGACCTGGTTTCATTTTTACACAAGCTTGAACCAAAGGAAACTATGCTTGAGGTAGGTGGTTTCATTTTTACACAAGCTTGAACCATAGAAAACTATGCTTGCGACTTCCCAACGCATGGTTGGTACTTAGCCCCCAGCTTAAGAAGCTAGTGGCTCTAACTTCAGCATGAAGTCTAGAGGCTGTAAGCAAATGCCCCCCAAGTTTCATTTCATCCAACTGCAAAGGCGAATGAAATGAAGCTTCAAATACTAGACGAGGGACTTGACTCAAATAGAGAGGGGGGAAACTATTTCATGTTTTAATGAGATTGACACAGAAACAAGAACTATGCTCTAAGACCTATGTTTCATTTTTTAACGAGGTTGCCTCAGAGATGAAAAAACTATCCTCGAAGTCTCTCTTTTTTATCATGGATTCCAAGAGGACAATGCTCTGGAATGACACCATGTCAAGGGACAAAACTCGGTCATGGCTTCCAAGAGGTCTTCACTGGAAGGAAGAAACACACTCTCGAAGGACACCATGTCAAGGGTTGTGATAGGAGTAAAGAGATCAGGCTCTAACAACCCTATCGAAGATATCACCATGTCAACTACTGGATCTAAGTCATCAGAAGTTGAATTCATGGGCGACAACGCCACATAATTGACCTGTGGCGGGGGCAATACCGTCTACATATAAGAACCATTTAGGGAGGCAATCCAGTTGGGGTCAATGAATGAAAGTTGATCAATAGTCACAACTCGTCCATCGTAAGGGAAAGATATCACACAAAAAAGAGTAGACACAATAGCTTTTAGGGAATAGACATAATCTCGCCCAAGGATTAAAGCGAAATCCAATGGGTCCTGGACTACCATGATGTCAATAAAGAAATTCTTCCTTCCCAAAGTTATACGAAACTGAGGAAGGGTCCCTAAAGGTTGACTGGTTCTTCTATTAAAAGCTAACAGATTCTGCGTAACCGACGCAAGTGGAGGACAACCCAAATCTTGCCAAGCAAAAGAGGACAAAATACTAACTGATGCACCTTCATCTATCAATGTCTGATGAACGTCTTGACCACAAACCTGTACTATAATCTGGAAAGGAATGTGAGAGAGAAGACAAGGTCCAGTTAGCACACCCCAATCAAAATGGATGGCCTCATAACTTGGAGGGGGTTCCATGGGAAAAGGAGGAATATCCCTTGGCACGGTAGATTCTGTATCAACGAGAAAAACATGGGCAGTATCAGGTTTACTCTCTAGCGGGAGAGTAGGATCGGCCGAGGATGGGATCGAATCAACCACTTTGTTAACACTCTCTAATGGGAGAGTGGGATCGGCCGAAGATGGGATCAGATCAACCACTTTTTTAACACTCTCTAAAGGTAGAGTGGGATTGACCGAGGATGGGATCAGATCGACCACTTTGTCAACTATTTCAATTAAGGATGTGACTAGATTGACCACTTGATCAACCGAACTGACCGACGGGGGAACCAGATTGATCATTCCATCAACTACAGGTGGGTTGAGAGAAATATTGATATAAGTAGCTGGAAGTTGAGGCTGTGAAATAGTCATGTCTTCCATTAATTTCGAGGCTTTGTCCATATGAGGGAAAAGATGAGTTAGATGACGCCCTTTTCATAACATACACGGAAACTTGGCTCTACTTTTCTTCTTCCCAACTAAATCGTGACTAGTCGATGGGAAGTCATCAGCATGTTGTTCATAGGCTAACGACATGGGTTGGCAAGGATGTGTAGACCATGCTTCTATAACCTTGGATAGACTAGGGAAATCCTTAAGAAGATGGCTACCCTTACAAAGTCTGCAAGGGTACTTGGGCTTACAGGTTGTTGGGGTGATCTTGACATCATCAACACTCCCAACACGATTAACAGTAACTATTTGTTTCCCAATATGTTTTACAGTGGTTGGAAGCTTTGACCCTTGTTTATCTTTCTTCTTCTTAATCTTCCTTTTCTTCTTCTTCTTATTCATCAGGTTACTAGCTTCAGAACTTTCACTCAACGAAGAAGATGAAAGGGAAGGCAACCTTGCAAGTGAAGAAGAAGAAGAAGACCTTACGGGTGAAGAAGGTGAAGGATCAACATGAGTTTTATGCTTGTGGGGGGAAGTGCTTGTGACTGAAGCACTAACTGCATTCGGGATTACTTGAGTGGAGAACAACTATACTGGTAATCCAATTGTGAGACCTGGAAGGCTCAAAGTAGCAATATGAGGAGGACCAATGTTTCCATAAGAAGGAAAAACAAAAGGTTTCCCTCGAGTAGGGGTTCCTTCATTGGTCATTCCAAGAACTGACACCATTAAAAAAAATATCCAACCTAGAGTCTACTAGGGAAAACAAACAGCACATGCTAAAAATCTAGTAAGAAAGCAAGCAAACAAAACCTTCTCGCAATGAGCTCACTAGTTGGCGATGAAATCCAACGTCATGGGAACAAAGTAAGAAGGGGTTGAGAGAGAGCAGGTGGAAAATTTACGTTGACGACCTGCTTAATGGACTTATGCCTTAGTGCAAACTCCCACACATAATCATGGGTATACCCTCCAAGGAGCCCGAGTGAGTTTGGCCCACGTCATTTCGAGGTATTGTGAAGACTTGCCCCTCCACAGTCACCTTGTGTAAAGACCCTAAAGATATAGGCCACTAAGGTTACCAATCACTACAGTGATGCCTAGGGAAACAGTTGGCAGTTCGATCCACGTGCAAGGGCAGGGTATCTAGCTCGAAATCAACTTGAAAGGCTTCCACTCATAATTATGGGTATACCTCTCAAGCGACCCCCATAATACATGTAATCTCTACACCAAGACCAACAAAGCAGGGTGAGTAACTCTTTTAGTCTTAATGCGACCTCGTGATTGACCCTTGTGTGAGAAGGGCTTCCCAGGACAAAATGTAGTAAGTAGATTTAACTCTCCCTATCACAAGATACTATGTTTGTTTGTAGCTTTGGAAAGTTATCTTTCACACCTATTCCAAAGCCCTACGACTAATCTAATGTATGTTTGCTACCAGAAAATATTAAAATGTCTAATCAATTTTTTTAAGCGCTTTATTTTATGGTTGTTGTTACTCAAGAGGAAAATGGCATGGACAATATGGTGTTTTGACCGACTCGAAAGTTATGCAAAGAGATCAAGATGCAATCTTTTCATTTCGATGAAAGCCATGCTACGAGAAGGAGAAAACATTGATCATTCCCATATACACAATGTCCCAAAATATATTAAACTCATCAATATTAAGATTCTCAAGAAATGAGAAAAAGGTACTGTACACCAATACACGATTCATGACCCCCCCCCCCCGGCCATGAGGGGGAAAAAAATTCAAAATTTAAGAATAAAAAATGCCAAGAGTCATGCAATTTCGCTACTTCAAATGCAAGGATGCCCCCAATCTAATATAAAGCAAGAAATTAAATCTTTTTGTTTAAAAAATTCACTAAAAGTAATAATGAACTTTGTTAAAACAAAGAAACCCAAACTAAAAGTTTTCTTTTAAAGCGAACTATTCAGAAGAAATCTGATCTTTCCCTAAACAATTCTAAAGAAAACACACTCTTTGTAATTGAAAGACACTCAAAGAAAGAGACTAATCCTTCAAAACAAAACAAAGCAAAGATGGTTAAAAGAAACTTAAAGAATGTCAAGCAGACTGTAAACAGATCAATATAGGCTCAAAAAGTTCAATCCAATTGATCAAAGCAAAACTGGGCATCAAAAAGACAGGAAGACCTAATCCAAAAATTTTACAAATGAGTTCGCAACCGGGTGGTGGGGTACAGTGCGAGAATTAGGGATTCTCGCAGTATAGATATAGGGAGGGTGCGAGAAGGTTGCACTGAACTTAACAGTAGGGTGTGAAAATCAATTATTCTCACAGGCCATAGAGAGGTACAGTGCAAGAAGGTTTGTAATCAAGAAAAATTTGGAAAAATGACAAAAATTTTGAGTGAACTTTCAGATCCAGAGAGTCTGGATGGATCTCCCACAAACTCAGAGACCATAAATCAAGAAATCAAAGCAAGGGAACCTATACTAGCTAGGAAACAATCCATTCCCTAGTATGGTCACCAATTTTGTTGTTGGATAAATCGATAGGTGTGGACACTAACTGATCTCCCTAGATCCACCTAGATCTAGAACAAAACACACTAGAACATGACGCTTTCCTTAAGTTTTAGTTATTGAATTTACTAACTAAAGAGGGATAGGTGACATACCATTTAAAAACCACTTCCTCTCGCCATCTCCATCCTAGCTCCATTCCAACTCTCATACAATGATAATCCTACAAAAGAACACAACCAACCAAAGTGATAGTAATAGCATAAACTCAATATAAACCTATGTATGTGATCAAGGAATCATACAATAAAACAGAACAAGCTTTACATGAAAGAATCATATTATTGTATCATATTAAATGTGAAAGAGAGATTACAACCATGGCCTTGATGTCGTAAGGTCCCTTCCAATTTTCCTTCATTCCTCACACACTTCTTGCTCCAAGGATTCTGAGACCATGGATCTGATAGCTACTCACAATCTATCTTGACAAAGCAAATCTCAAAGCCACTCTAACCAAGCTAACAATCCCAAGCCAAAAAGAACTCAAGCTAATCCAAAAAGCTTCAAACTCAAAAGTTAACCATCTCCAAGAGAGTTCCTCTCCTTTTATAAGTTGAAGAGGATAAGGTGAGGAGGTTAGGATGATCCCACTAAATCATGAAAGCGAGTAAGATCCAAACCATTTAGATGTCACCTCACCATGGAAGTTTCTCCTTCTAGAAGCATCGAGAAAATGTTCGTTTTTCCCACGTATGAGCATTCCTGCACCCTACTTATAGATCAACCTGTGAACCTCTCGCAACCCAGCTATGGTGCAGCCTGCGAGAATCAGGCATTCTCGCACCCTTCCTATATAGCAACCTGCGAACATCCTCTTTAATAGGGTTTTTACAAAGGAGAATGCAACTTCTTTTCTCAGGAAAATTTCTTCTCTCTCCTTTTTTCAAGAACTCAAGGCACTGACCCCTCTGAAGGCGACAGATAGGTTTACATCATTAACGGTCATAGGGATGACAAAAATAATGTGTAACAAGAGTGAAATTGTAGAGAGTGCCCCGCACGGAATATTTGTTGTATGGATATGAAAATGGTACACATAATACTAAAAACGGTACTCTAACCAATACATTTGGTCTTACTGAATTTGGATCTGTTATGAAAAAGTTATGACATTGTTACCCAAAACACATGTTTTAGACTAGTTTCAGGACTCGCCACAAACCCTATTTGCCACGGAGTGTAACTCCAAAAATACAACGACCCACAATCTGAAATGTTTATCACAACTACTTGGATATGTTTCCTCAATGGCCTCCATATTTCATAGTCTGAATCATTCTAAAAAAAAAATATTGCAAAAATGGTCAGATGACCTGTAAATAACATACCTTAGAAAGCATCATCAAAATAATGTATCCTCCCTTGAATTTCGGCCTTCTTTACTTCACCTTCTCTCTGAAATTCTCCTTAGATATCCTTTGGTTACCTCGATCACTTATAGATATTCAATATTATCAATTGTAATTAAAATGAGAGACTCTTGCCTTGTATTTATACTTTTATGTAACTTCCTCGAGGGGTTACCTTCTAACCATCTTAAACCACTTTCCTTATTTTAGGGCTAACCCACTTCTAACCACTTGTCTGTTTAGTAATTTCTCCATTAACTTTATTATTTAAATAATTCATTTTGTATCCACTTTGACTTATAGTACACTCATCACTTCACTTTATTATTTAAATAATTTCTTCTTTGCAACCATTTTGACTACTTTGACCTTTTGGGGCTTCTAGATTACTCATGAGGGTTCTCCAACTTCACATGGCCATAAATGTCTAACAGTAAGGATTTATGTGACGTTCCACATACCAACGGAAATGGCATGACATGTATTATCCATCTAGAATAGTATTATTTAAATAATTTCTTCTTTGCAACCACTTTGACTACTTTGACCTTTTGGGGCTTCTAGATGACTCACGAGGGTTCTCCAACTTCACATGGCCATAACTGTCTAACCGTGAGGAGTTATATGATGTTCCACATACCACCGAAAATGGCATGACATGTACTATCCATCTAGAATATTATTACCTTCAAATATATTAAAACTAATACCATTATACATCAAACAAACTTGGGTCCATTACCCAAACCTTTGTGCTACCGGACTTTCTTCAAGGGTTGACATCAATGACAACTAACCCAAATAATCAACAACTTTGAAGCGATGAAACACTTTAGTATTATCAGAGTTTAATGTTCTTGAGAAATACCTTCATATATCCCATATTATGTGTTAGACAAGATATTTGTTGTAGAAGTTTGCAAACAATACAGATTATGGGCATGTTTCTTCCATGAAAAAAGAAAAAAACAAATTATTCAATTGCTTTGGAGAATTGGGGAAATAACATTGAGAAACACTGCAAATATTGATGAGTTTTCAATGCAATTTGATCAATTTAAGTTAAAGTTAATAGACGAAATCAAAGGATTCGACCCTAATGAGTTGTTTATGAATCATATGATATATGTTGGCTACAATATTTCATTTACCAATACAATCCTATTCATAGAAGAGGAAGATGATAGGCAGAACCCTAAGACATTGTCTATTGAGAAGAAACAAGATGATATTAAAATTGTTGCTAGCACCACTGAAAAACATAGGCAATAGGGAGAAGTTTTAATGGATGGAGTACTCAATCTCCTAATATTTCACACAAACATGGCCTACCAAAACAAAGATCTCAGTCAGTAGTGCAATAACAAAGGAAATATTCACTGGATAATTCCAACGATGGAGGAGCTCATAACCCTCCTAAGGGAAGTATTGAAAGGCCTCATAAACTCCCAGTGACCAGTAAGAGGAAAATAAAAACAAGTAAAGAAGGAGGAAGTGAGGTTGCACCTGAAGATGAGATTGTTCTTGAAAACATGGACCTGAATGAAAACATTGAAGATATTGGATTTCTTTGTGAGAAACAAAGAATTCAAGAAAGAAGAGAAGTCGTGGAAACATTAGCTACACAGGGACCAGTCTTGTTTGAGGAAGAATCCCTATATTTACATAGTTTCCTATTCGACAAAGGTTTAAAGAAATTAGTATTTGAAAATTTACATTCAAAGAATAAAAAAGTCAATTCAAAGAATAAAAAATTCCAAGGAAAATCAAGCTCGAAATTTGACCTTAATGGAGTTCCACCATAAAAAAATTGTATAGATTAATGAATCCACGGGTGAATCTCTAAAGATGTCTATTAATTAAATGGAAAATTAAAACGTCACTTTAAAATAAAGAAACAAATAATTGGAGATCTCTTTGATGCTTCCACCCATATTTTTCAACCCAATTGCTACAATGCAACCCTGGAAGAACTCTAATGGAACACCATAATCCAACTCAAAATTAAGAGGAACTTAGAGCCTACTTGTTGTTGTTAGAAGATATGTTGAAGAAAATATTAAGAAAAAAATTTCTCTCATTCTTCAGACATGGGAATTTACAAATAGCTTCTTTCTTTGGGGTCAAGAACTATAAATTTGAGACAATATCTTCCAGTCAACCTTGAAAATGATGAGGAATTTTATAAAGGGGTTGTTTCTACCTTTTTCATGAAAGTTTCAAGCATGAGTGAGTTTATAATAAAAGAGGAGGACTTGCCTTCATGAGTTCGTATAAAGCAACTCAAAGCATGCTATATAAAAATATTTAAGCATTTAAAATAGATATTGGTTGATTGTGACACAATAAGTGTCAAGAGGGGAGAATCATATTTAAAATTGATTGAGTTAGATTTCACTGGAACCACCGGATAAGTTGAAGACTCAAATATCATATTAAATTCTATTGTTGTGTCCAAGAAACAATTTTAAGAAAAAGTGGAATTATTAAAAACTACATCAGCTAAGAGATTCAATAATTTGACCAAATATTTAGAGCTGGAAGTGGAAAGTTGGTTAATCAGTTATGTAAATAAAAATGAATATATTGAAGATACATTACATAACTTTCAATCCACTTTATAGATTTGGAAAGTGCATTATTTGATATAAAAGTAAGGCAATGAATACTTGTTGTGCCAATGAGGGATTATATTGAAATTTGGTTAAAAAATGCCTTAACTGAAATAATTGAACCAGATCAAGAAGGGTTAGTTGCAACCAATCACGAAATTCCAGTGAAGGATATTACAAAAGGAAACTCAGCAAGAAGATAAGTGACAAGAGAAATCCATCACAGTAAGTAAACTCGTCATCTTTCGCAATCCCCTATTTTTTATACTTCTTATTCAGAAATCATTCAGTTCTGTATTTTCAGTCTTCTGAAGACCATAACTGATCTATGGCCATCTCTTTTTTTCTTCTCTTAGGTCTAGTCCAGTCATGCTACATTTTATTTTTATGGTCCACAGGAGCCCCATCCCAATCCTTTTGGATGAATGCAATATTTTATTTTAAAATAGACTACTATTGTTTTTTTTAACTCCCAAGAGAAGTACTTTGGGGTGTAATTTAAATTATTTCTCAAACTCTGAGTTTATGAGCACGAGATTTTTGAAGTGAATTTATCATAATCTTTTATGTTTTGAATGAAATACTCTTTTGATCTCTCAATTTTGGATTATTATCTTTCCTTCTTATGAATGTGACCAAATTTATTTATGGTGTGATGGATGTGAGGAATGTTATGTTTTCATATTATGGTTTATTTACTGCTGCATAATATTTTGTATATATTTTTTACTTTAGTCTAAGAAAGATTCATGGTCCTCTTCTCAGGAATTCTTCTTTGTGAATATATATTTTCATCTTTTMTATATGTTTTGAAAGCAATAAATATTGGGGTTTGCTTTTTATTATTCCCCATTTAGAAATTTGATTCAGAACATTCAAGATAAATCTTTTAGATCATAACAGAGGAGTACCACCACTATAAAAATGAAGGGGTATATTTTAGCCTYGTGAGGTTTCTGTTTGGATCTTGACCAATCTRAACATTAACGCAACCACCCCAGACACATGCCAAAACTACCATAAAAYRAYYGGGGAGGGGGTATAAGAAATCAGTTGGAAGCAAAGTATGATTGCATGMAAATTAGAGTAGAAGCTATGAAATTTTATTCATCTACATGGATATTTTCCCGGGGAGGGACCATGTTCTCTCGGTATCATTAGGAGCTTCAGGTGTTTTCTCAAAGGAGAGAAGTTTCAATCTAATGCACTTATGCACCATCTAACTACTGACCAACTCCAACACAATTTTGATAAAGGGGAGTTGTAGTTGTTAGCCTTCTGGATCAACAAGGGACTAGGGTCGAGAGGAAGAACTAAGTCATTCTTCCAACCAACAAACTACTTCAAAAATCAAAGTCATATTGTGAGAGTGGTGATCAAATCAAGTTTTGAGACAAAATCCTCCGGTCCAAGAGCACACAATATGTACCAGCAAAACCAGTTTGAAGGTTCCAGACTAAATAAGATCAGGTTGATATATACATACTTTTTCTCAATTGTACAAAAAGATGCTCTACTCTTCTAAAATTGCATCAAGAACGACCCGAAAGAATCCATCAACATCAATAAAGGAAACTGCGGAATATCTAGCGAAGTCATTTATTCTAAATATTCTTTCTTTCAATTTAAAAATTGTAATCTTTCTCTCTAAAATATCTATCAATGTAATAGTCGCACCCTCCCCCTTGCTCAGGGAAAGAAAGGGATTGAGGAGGGGGGATATGTTGTAGGGGATAGTTTCCCTTGCTGACTAAACCCAACACTCAACCAAATGTAAGACATTCGATTGTCTAAATTGAGTATATGAGTCAGTCGAGTCGACCGACCGAGGTAGTTAGGAAGTTATGACTACCATGTAATTGTATACACAATTATATATATGTGACTATGTAACAGAGAAAGAGTTGATTGTTCTTGTACATAATAAAGTGCATATTGTTGGTTCTCTCACTACTTTGTGTGTGTTTCCATATATGTCTATGTATGTGTATATATAGTGTTCTATCATATATGTTTCTCTATGTGATGAACTACTGATAACACTCTCTACTTTCCCCTTGATTACAAGAATTTTTATAGTACTTGGCTCTTGACTTTTTATTTAATTTTAAAGGGAATTAGTACATTAATAGTTGTTATGAATGAACTTAAAGACCAAATGTTATCGGGAAATCCAAACAAGGTCATGTTGAAGTTTATTAGAGAGATTTTGCTTAGTAATCTCGTGATTGAAATGGACCTTTAAGTCCCAAAGTGTTTAGTAGAAGTATTTGAAATGGAATGTAACTAAGACCTTCAAATCATATGTAGGCTTCAATCTATCTAAGTACATCACATTTTGGTCTTAAAATGTGATGTGTGGAAGTTATTTATAGAATTGAAAGAAGCATTTTTGTATCCCTTGTTCCTTAGGGGTCTAGATTTAGTGGATTTAGTTTAAAGGCCTTTTTAATAAGAGTTGTTTTAGAACAAACATTCTATCTATTAAAATATTTGTTTAGGTTTTTGAGTTTGTCAAGTTTTTCCAAAACAATCTATAGCCAAATCCTCCATTTTATTGTTTAGTGTAAAACCACTATTATCAAGAAACGCTCATCAATAACCCATGGAATTCAACATGTAAAATCTTATTCGAACACAATTTTTTTTTATTTGGAAAACAAATATAAAAATTGGTTAAACACAAAAAAGTTTTACAAAATATGATGACTCTCTAATTTGTGAAAATATTTATTTACATATAATTATCCAATACCAAAAGGTCAATATAAACAAGGTGCATCTTACTAACAATTGAATTATGGATAATACTATATATAATTAGAAATGAAACTTGTATTGATTATTTAATATTTTTGGTCCATTCTTATTAATGATTTGAAGGTAGGCCAAACCATCATGATAGCTGGATAAGGAGAGAATGAAAAATAACACTTATTACCCCTTCCCCACATCAATATTAATAAATTGACAAGTATCCTCCACACATATATAAACTAAACAAGTATCTTCCATTGTTCTTTTATATATAATTATGGATACAGTAATTTTTATTATAATAAATTTGAATAATATCCACCACATATATAAACAAGTATCTTCCATTGTTCTTTTATATATATATATATATATATATATATATATATATATATATATA
>ML787450.1:375047-395291 GCA_009831015.1 Picea engelmannii | reverse complement strand
ATGGACAAACCAAGATAGTGAACAAATGTCTAGAAGGCTACCTTCGTTGCTTTGTCTCTGATAAACAAACACAATGGTTCAAATGGTTACCCTTGGAAAAATGGTGGTATAACACTTCCTTTCATACTGCAACAAAAATGACATTATTTATGGCACTTTATGGATACCACCCTCCTTCCATCACTTCTTCTCTTAAAAAAAATCTAAGGTTCAAGCAATGGAAGATCACATCGAGAATCAACAAGTTCTCCAAATCTTAAAGGACAATCTGACCATGGCACAGAATCGAAACAACAAGTATATCAACATCGTAGTGAAAGAAGTTTTGAAGTAGGGGATTGGGTGTTTTTAAGACTACAACCATACAAACAAATGTCCCTCAAGCAAGCTAAGAAGGATAATAAATTATCACCAAAGTACTATGGCCCTTATAAGGTGTTGCAAAAGATTGGTACTATGGCATACAAATTGGAGTTGCCTTCGTCTTCATGAGTACACCTAGTTTTCCATGTTTCATGCTTAAAGAACGTTATAGGCAACAAGATCCCAGTTCAAACTATATTGCCAGAACTTGACAAGGAAGGAAAAATCATATTGGAGCCTAAAGACACCACTGAAACAAGAATTCACCAGCTGAGGAATAGATCCATTACAAAGTATCTCATTAAATGGAGGAAACTACCGGCTGGAGATTCCACTTGCGAAGATGACTCTTTTATACATAATCATTCAGAGTTACTCAAGCATTGCGGACAACACTTGTCTCAAGGGGAGGGGCATGTTAAGCCCTAATATTGGTTCATTACCCCTTAATTGGGGCATATTAGATTAGTAATGTTATTTTATTTATGTCAGCTTCATTCCATTAGTTGTAATTATACCTCCTAGTCTCCTATATATACCAAGGATACATTTTTATTTGGAATCATCTGGTACTTGAACATTTAAGTGGGGTAAAAGTAGGTTGCCCCCTCGAAGAGGCTTATTATCTGATATTATCTCTTTTTCAAGGCGTTGAGTACTTTTTCTGAGGTTTTTCTATGCTATATTGATATTTGGTTCTTAACAAAGATACTTGTGTCTCTTCTTCACCGTATCCATCATTGGTGCACAAATTCCACTAAAATTTCTAATAAACTTCCTATAGAAACTCGCTAATCCATGGAAGATTCTCACCTCGAATATGCTTCCTATCAACAACCATTCTCTGATTTCTCTCACCTTCTCTGGATCCATCTTCAATTCATTTGAAGAGATCACAAAACCCAAGTAAATGAGTTATGTCTTCATAAAATAGGATTTCTTCAAATTTATCAGCAACTTCTCCTGCTGCTATATTCTCATCACTAATGTTAAATGCCTCAAATGTTCTTCTTCAGTTTTACTAAAGACTAATATGTCATCCAGATATACAATCACAAACTTACCAATGAAATATTTTAATACTTCATTCATCAACATCATAAAAGTACTCGGGGCATTTGTTAATCCAAAAGGCATAACAAGCCATTCATACAACCCTTCATTTGTCTTGAAGGTTGTTTTCCACTCATCACCTTCTCTCGTTCTTATCTGGTGATATCCACTCTTCAGGTCTATCTTCGAAAAATAATTCTCTCCACTCAAAAAATCCATTAAGTCACCCATCCTCGGTAAAGGAAATATGTACCTAATGATGATATTTTTTATGGCCCTTGAGTCTGTACACATTCTCCATCCTCCATCCTTCTTCGAACTCAACACAGTTGGTACTGCGCATGGACTCAAGCTTTCTCTGACCAAAACTTTGTCCATCAAATCCTAGACTTTTCTCTTTACCTCCTCATTCTCTTGAGGTGCCAATCTATACGTTGCCTTGTTCAACAGAGTCACTCCTAGTATTAGATCAATGTGATGGCTAATACTCCTGATAGTTGGCAATGGGCTTGGCAACTCATCCAATACTATGTTAGCAAAATTCTCCAACAACTCCTAGATTTCTTCAGGCAGATCACCCATAGAAGTGCTTGTAAGGATGACTATGGGATTCCTCACTACAACAAACTGCATCTCCTATTCCTTTTTGAATTCACTCATGATTTCCTTCCCATTCATGAGAAGTATTCTTTTGCTAGCTTCTTCCTTTACTTTATTTTCCTCAATTGGTAGAAACATGTGTGTCCTACCATTCTTCTCCAAGGTACAGGTATTTTTTCTCCCATCATGAATGAAATTCCTGTCATACTACCATGGTGTCCCCAACAAAACATGACATACATCCATGGGAATAACATCACACAAAATCTCATCTCTACATCCTCCTATCTTAAATTCAACTAGCCATTGTTTAGTTACCATTACCTAATGTACTTTTTGCAACCATGAGACGTTATACGAATTTGGATGTGCAGTTGTCTCCAACTCCAATTTCTCCACCATCTCTGTGGATACTAACTTATCAGTGCTCCCACTGTCAATTATCACCTTGCATACTCTATCTTTAGTCTTGTAAGCAGTTTTGAACAAATTTTTCCTCTGCACTGGTTTTTCAACATTTGGCTCTGGCTTTAAGAGAACCTTCTTCATCACCAAAGATCTCCCATCTTCTTTACCTTTTACTTCAACATCTCGCTTCTGCACTTCCGAAATGTGAGCTTCACCTCCTCCTTCTTTCTTTATCTCGGGGCATTCCTAAGACATGTGTCTTGTCTTTCCACGGGAATAAAACTTCACTTCTCCTCCTCTGCCTCTTCCTCTTCCTCGAGGAAAAGAGTTTCTTCCACCATATTGTCTCCCGCAGGAACTTCCTCCTCTTTCCGAGTGACTATGTATTTTTTCATTCTCAACCTTGGGCTTTTTTCCCTTGTCATGGGAAATTCCTTTGCCTATGTTTAAGTTTCTTCCTTTGCTTTGTTGGATTTGTTTTCTGGCCAACTTCTCTTCTTCTTTCAGCATGATATGATAAGCTTCCTCCATTATTCTCACTATCATCATGTTGATTTCATCTTGGATCTCATATATCAGGCCATTTATATATCTGACAACTTTTTCATCATCTTTTTCTCTGTATCCAACCCTGATGTTCAGTTTGTAGAACTCCTTTCTGTATTATTTCATAGTCATCCCTTTTTGTTTCAGGTTCTGCAACTTCCTTAACAGATTTAAATAGTAATGATTTTGTATGAATTTAGCTTTTAGCTTAGCTACCATTCTATCCCAACTCTTGATCTTTTTTTTGCCTTTGCATCTTTTGTCAGCCTGTAGTTCATCCCACCATAGTGTTACATGTCCTTTTAATCTGGTGACAACATGTTTCTCCTTTTTCTCCTCATCGATGTCTTCATAGTCGAAATACTTGTCCATTGACCTTATCCCATCCAACAATTCTTCAAAATCTAAATTTCCTTCATACATTGGGATGTCTATCTTCACTCTATCTCCTAATTTGACAACTGCTTTCATCAAGCATTCTTCTGCAACATCCTCTACTACAACTTCTTCAACTTCCACTTCTTCATTTTCTGCATCACTGACGTATCCAACATTAGGTTCTCTCCTTTGCATTGTCTCCATAGCATTCAACCTTGCATGAAGTTCTCGTATCTCCCTTTCCATAGCTTGATTTTCTACAGGTGGCTCTGCACGTCTTCTAGGCGGCATTGTGCTGAATTTTTCTCCTTTACACAACTACCACTTGATGATATCAGTCTACCTCTTTCTTTTCTGCCTACAGAAATTAATTATGTGGCTCTGATACCACTTTGATGGTATCAAGTTATTTTCTTTGTCTCCTCTTTGCTACCTGAAAATAAAATTAGGCTCTGATACCACTTGATTCAACCCCCCCTTCCCTCCTGGGGATTTTGTGACCTCTCGGTCAAGGATCTTCAAAATATCGAACCGAATTAGCTCTTTGGGCCTTCAATAGACCCTGAAAAAATGACTCACAGGTCCTCTTGATGTTACCTGCAGGTTCAGATTACCTGCGACCTTGCTCTCTGGCGCTTTTGGCAACACCAATTTTTGAATACTAGCTCCCACGATAAACTCCTTCTCCAATATGACCACGACTGTGACTATGAGCCAACTCCCTTCTTGACTTCGGGCTTCAGCATTATTGTGACCTCCACCCTTGTTTCCTTCCAAAACACCTTCTGCCAAAACACACAGATCTTTGTCGTGTGTCCTTCTGGATCTGACGGTCCAGTTCTGCTTCGGCCTTCGCGACTTTGCAAATATTTCTCTCTCTCCATACAATCTTCGGAATTCTATCTCCCAAACTCTCTAATCTGCTGCCATGTAACCTCCTCGTAGCCAACGACTAGGATCACTTCTTGACTCCGACGACCCCCACCCTTACAACACTTCTACACCTCTAAACCACGAAGTGCTGAAGGACTCCACAGTTAACCTCCATGTAACTTCCCCAGATATGACTGTTTGGAATGATCTCGCTCCCTCCTGAATGGATCTTGCTCATTAATTTTGAGGAATCTTCAACAGGTTCCACTTTATTGAAGAATTCTCACCCGCTCTCCCTCTTGAGCTTGTTCTTCCTTCGAACCCTCTAACTCCTTAGAGCGGTTCTCTTTGACACTTAGTAGAACTTGCAATGTGCATGCCAGGAAACAGGTTTTCCTTCACAACTTAGCTTCTTTGTGGACGACTGTGCACACCTTGCGACATTTCTTCACTCCCTTCTACAAATACTCTCAAGCTACTCCTCCTTAGATTCTGAGTCAAAAGACTATGTCACGCACCCCTTGCAGACGATAAGCACTCTCTTCCCACAAAGCTCCAAGTTATCTCCCTTGGATTTGTTCCTCCTCAACACTCTGAACTTTTTAGAATGACTCCTTCGATACTTAGCTAAGTATTGACTCTACGCACACTTTGTGACAAAATTCCTTCAAATTGACTCATGAAGGGCGAATGTGCACTCCCTGCAACAGTCTGTATATGGCTCAATTGTTCCTCCTAAACAATATTACGTTGAGCACGTTTCTACCTACACACACCTTCGAGCTATCCTTCCTGGAATTCTGAGTTAGAACTGACTCTATCGACGCACACCTTGCAAACTCTTATGCACTCCATTCATTCATTCAAATAGACACGGTATTGCAACAACATACATTTGGGACAATGCTCCTCTGTTATATTCATTCAAATGATATGTACATCAGTTCATACAATGTTCTTCAACATCCCTACAACTCTCAACAACTCTTCCACTAAAATTCAGTAGCAATTCGACTAAATTGTTGCAAATATCAACAACAACTTCCAGGAAACAATAAATTTATTTATACAAGAGGGCTCATAGATTTTTCTCTCTGACTACTTTGGCTCTATCCTATCGAAATAAAATCATTCAACTACTAAGGATTTATTACAATAAATGTTTGTGATAGACAGATAAGATAAAATGCTTTGAATTTGTATTGCAAGCTACTTCATTAAAAGAAAATACATTCCATGTCGATCTCATATGATCGTCCAGCTCTAAAACATTAAAGAAGTTCTTTAATTTCAATATTTTCAAGATATATGCATGATATGACTTCTTAAATTCAAAATCATCCCTTCAAAATATGTGCTAGTGCACTGAGTTGTCTTCCACTCGAGCTTTGTTGGCGATGCTCCTGAATCAAAATCTAAACTAGGCTACAAGATTATCCCAATGAGGCTTACCTCTTCAAAATTATCAAATCCAATGGGGATTATTGCCTCATACTACTCCCTCTCAATGGTGCTTATTGCCCCATATTGCTTCCTCTTAATGGTACTTACTACCTCCCCATCATCATCATGAACACAATATTTTCATGTGCCCTTTCATCTTCATGCTTACTGTAAACCCATGTTGCTTCACTCTTTATATTAGCATCTTGTTCACTCTGGCAACATGGTGGTCACATATTTTCTTATTTGGTCTAGTTCTGCACTCTTTCAAGCATAATTTTGTTTAATTCACTTGCACATGTATCAACACTCAAAATATTATGGGAATTGTAATCTCCCATTTGCACCTCTTCTACTATTAAATTTCTTGCAACATCACTTCTCTGCAACTTCACTCTTGCAAGGCCATTTTCTTCTGCATCAATTATCTCTCGCAACACCATCACTCACTACTACGACATATTTGATATGTATCTTTTATTTCCTGAGTTTGTTAAAAAAACTCCCTTAGATCAATCTTTCCCTTACATTCTTCTACTACGAATCCTTATTTTTCACTCGCCCTTAGCACACTCTCGACAACATGCATTTTACTCACACTCCTTAATCTCCACAACAATTGGAAGAATATCTTTCGTTTTATCCTCTCTCTACCATCTCTCTTGCTTTATATTCTTCATATTCTCTTCCACTTTTAAGGTTAACTGACAAGCCCCTCTTCTAATGAATGCATGTGCTTTGCACAAATCCTCATTCTAATGGACAATTTCAAATCATCCCCAAAATTCTTAATCTCTTCTTCACTAGTTCTTACAAGACTAGTTCTCATAGCCCTCTTTACAAAATTCTTCACAATAATCTTCTATGCATCTATTCTTCTACTCCAATTTCCCTAATTTATCTTCATTTGTAAAGTATAATAAAAAATTATAAACTTGCCCCTATATTTGGTGACCATATCCTCCCAATGGTGGATTTTTACATTGCTTCTCCATTTTCTGTCCACCTTCAAAATATCCCACCACTCAAGTGCATAACTTCTCAACATTCCACATGCAATCTTCACTCTCTAGGGGTCTTCAACTACATGAAATTTAAAACAATGATGCATGTCTCCAATCTGCTCGCTATTTTTTTCTACATTTACACTTATAGAAAACTCAAGGAACTTATTCTCCACTTGGAATCGGTACACACAAAATGTATATTCCTCTTCATTTGCACTCTTTTAGGTCACATTGGTTGTGGTTCTTCTCTTATTTTGGGCCAACTTTAGGTCATCCATCCTCATCATCATTTGCGCTACAACATTGAAAACAACATCCCACAACGTCCTCTAGAATATTATTCAACACTTATCCTTCACAACCTCTACTTAATACACTTCAATATTGGATTTTTATGTCCTCTTACAATGTCTAACCAATCCTTATAACAAAGTTGTTCTTCATTCACTTATTTATCCTTAACTCTATCTAGCATCACACTCTTGTTAGAGTCATCTAGTACACTTCTTATCCTTCATTGCAACTGATGTTCCCCACTCTTATCACGGTAGCAATCTTACCCAACCCCACTCTATCATTGGAATGGTCCTAAATCCCCAATATTCTACTTGCCTTGATACTACTTGGTGTAGTACCCACTAGCCTACAATCTAATCACATAACAAAAGCACCAAAAGTCGCAATGATATAATTAAAACACTACAAGAATTCACACTATATAGATATGCAAACTCAATCAACAACATTAAATAGTAGAATTATCATCAACTTAAACTTTGGTATATTTATTAACTCAACGTCTAATGCTCTTGGGATTTATTACATTCACAGAGCCATTCTTGGTCTTTGTGTTCTTCCTACATTCCTTAGTAGCAACTATAAAATCCCAAACTATTAGAACCAGATAACTTTTTATTTTATCATGGACTTTTCATTGATACAAATGACCAAGAAGTTGAACAATTTAATAATTACATTGTCAATTAATTAATTCAATTTGTTTAATTTCATCTATTAACAATGGGTTTCCTTTAAATCATCAGTGTGGTCAAAGGATGAATGTTTCCATTAATATAAATCCCTAAAAATGTTGGTTGGGGCTAAATCATCACTTCTTGCATTAAAATATTTCAGGAACCAAATCCTCCTTGTGTCTTAATCTTATTTACACTCTAGAATGCATGAAATGATACCACATGTCCCTTCATATAACTCTTCTTTGTTTCAAAATTCTCTAGTAACTATCACTTTTCCCTTTGAATTTTAGATCTAAATGCATAATGTAAAGTGCTAAGGTTTGACCTCCCTTCACTTTCTTTTTTCTTTGCATAGCCTTCACCACATATACATGTGGGGTGTGGACTACAAAGGTTTGACCTCCCTTCTTGCTTACCTTATGCTTTTTACTTTTGGCTTTGAATCATGGTCCACCTTACTTCATTGCTTCACCTGGTGGATCCACTCAATTATGTCACATGTTCTCATAACTATGTGTTCATTGAAAACTCAATGTTACCTTTACCTTGTCTATTTGATGTAGAATGTTTAGATTCCTTCCTTTTTTTCGTAGTCCTAGTTCTAGCTTCAATCTTTGCATAGCTAAGGACGTAGAAAAATTCAATATTTCAAAGGATTTATTTAAATTAAGCCTTTCTTCAATAGATTTTGTATGGCCATCCTAGGGTTGTAAGCTCAATTACTTATAGATATTTCCCCTCCTATACTAGAAACAATAACTACAATAAACTTAGAATTAAAATTACTTTTGGTTTGATGCTAAATTGTGTGATTGCCATGGATGTTTCTTGTAGTGTGGATTTTGTTGCAATGGTGAGAAAAACCATTGATTTCCCTAGAGCATAAGCTAAACAATAGATGATCGTTAGTTGTGGGACAAGCATAAGAGTATTATAACATCAAGTAAATATCATGAAAGCATAGATGCAATTATATTAGGAATTCAACCACAACAATGCTATTCAAAATACAAAATAATGGAGGGAAACAAAAATAGACATATAGTCCAATGGAAAATCATAAACCTGTGATATCACCTTGATGAGAGTGAATGGATGCAAGTGAACTCCAAAACTCTCCTTGGGATGGGTCTTTTTCCTTTTTGAATTCTCTCTCTAACTATGGTGAATGAAGAAACCTCGACTCTTTGGTGAAACAACACAAGCAAGCATGAGGGAAATTGATGGTATAGATGAAAGAAAGAGATGATTGATCTCTAAGTTCATTCCTCCAACATAACCTTGCAATTCTTCTTCTTCTTCCAATGCAACCCTGTGGATTTCTCTTATAGGAAAAATTGAAGCTCCAATGGTGAAATAACTTCAATGTGAACACTCTTCATCCAAGTGGGATCCCATGTGCTTGATTAGACCTCTTGGGAGGCCAAAGGAACAAACATTCATGAGATGGGAGATAAAAGTGTCCTTTCATGCTACCCTATCATTACTCAACTCAATCCTTTTCCATTAATGTGTTGTGAAAGTCGCTAGTTCTACCTTTACCAAGGTCACTTCGGTATCAAATTAATTACCATATGAATCATGCATTTGAATGGAAAATTGGTTGTATGATCAAATAAGCAATCAACTAAATGTTTGAATTTTCCTAATAGGATGCTAAATACACACGAGGTAGCATGATTATGCTACTTTACTATAAATTGGTGATGCCTTTGGGAATAGTTTCCTAAATGTTGCATGTAAGTGAAATTAAGGTGATAACAATTGCCCCTTTATGTGTGAGGTTAAGAGAACCCTATATAGTTGAAATACATTATTGTTTCTTCCCCTCATGTCTATGTGTTAAAAAGTAAAGATAGAAAAAAAGAACACCAAGGAGTGAGGACTACCCGTGGAGGAGTGATGAATCATGTGACAAACACAAATATGGTGAATACAATCACTTTTACAAATGAGATGCACATTCCTATGCTCATGAAATTGTCAAAGTACATTACAATAAAAGAAATGGGCACTTGGTGCTAGATCTAAACACCATATTCCACCCATATAAAGATAGCTCCAATTACTAGGAAATGATATTGTTAATTGAAGATTCTATATGGAGACATTGACACCCAACAACCCATATGAAACCTTGTTACGGTTTTCACTGGGTCACACAACTATCCAGGGAACAACTGTGAGACACTTACAACTATATTCTCAATAGTTGTACCATGTTATGATATTTCTAAAGGCTAGATGGACGATTATATCACATGACTTTTTTGTGGTCATCTACACCATGTTGCGATGATTCAGTTCATTAACATTGAGCACAGATGGGTGTCGAGGAGTACTTGTCTTTTTCTCACTCGAGTACTGTGTTGGCCGACGGAATATCAGGTTCCATAGGAGACCTCATCAAACCTAAAAAATTTAGGAGTCACTTTTAATTGATGATACATCTGCTCCAGTCTCGGACTACTAAACCTTAGTCTTCTAGCCGCACTGTAACCGTTCCGACTTCTACAGTCACGAACAATTTTCCCTTTGTCTTCTAGTCACTATTGGTCTTCTTACAACCTTTGTTTGTTGTATTTGGGGTTTTCATTGTCTTCACTTGAATTTTTTTCTCCGTCAGGTTCTGTTCCCTTCTTAGTGGACCAACTCTTCCTTTTCAGAGTCCTTGGGTGGACCAACCTTTCCATTTCAGAGGCCTTGGCTAACTAGTGTTTGTTTTTCACTTTGAGGTATGCTATTTTCTTTAACTCATCTTTGGAGGTATAATCGTTGCTTTTGATCTCATGGAATTTGGGAAGACTGCTTGCATCCTTGAAGAAATCAACTCACTAATGCATCCATCAGATGAAGATAATTGGTCCAAGGTAGGAGTATTCCAAAAGGAAGACATTGCATAAACTTCCCTTTCCACTAGACTAACAACCACTTTTTCCATTCCTGCTGACAAACCCACTGCCTTCATAGGACCTCGTCTAGACCTCACCTCACTTCCTTCATTACTCCCAAACCTTCCAGAAACTACCTTACCGAATCATCCCTCACTAAACACTAGACATCATTTTCAGGACTCACACCTCAGAAGAGGTGTCCTGCAGGATGCATCCTTTGTCAAATCAAACCACACTCCTCCAAAAACAAGTCAAACTGGGATCCTGAAAAGAGTCTGGAAACCAAATAAAAAAGTTCAGAAGATGGTTTTAGGAGCTGATATAGGTCTTGAAGAAAATTGTGATTTGGGTCTTTGTGGAATGGTAGGTCGACTAGCTTACTCTTACCTAGCAGATCAACCCATTTCAGATTGGGTTCTTCAGAACTGGGTCCCTATCCTTGGATATGCCCCTGAGATCCTCCCACTTACAAAAGGTTGGTT
The DNA here is from genome assembly GCA_009831015.1 of Picea engelmannii. Classification (NCBI taxonomy): domain Eukaryota; kingdom Viridiplantae; phylum Streptophyta; class Pinopsida; order Pinales; family Pinaceae; genus Picea; species Picea engelmannii. The sequence goes on along the minus strand of ML787450.1, from coordinate 384,267 downwards.
GGGCTTCGTATGCAAATCCACAGAGGATGTATCCCTTCTACTGAACAAGTTTTGGGTTCTAGGTAGGAGTAGTCTCATGCTAAAAAGGTGGAGAGTGGAATTTGACCCATTAACTAAACATTTCCAGCACAGACATCTCTAGATACTCCTACCAAGACTGCCTATACAATTATGGAATGAAAGGGATTTCAAGGCCATAGAAAATACTTTAGGGTGCTTCATTGCACTGGATCCACTGTCTTTTACAAACTCCTCCAAAAAAAAAAGCAGAATATTAGTGGAATTATATATTCATGAGGGACTCTCAGAAGTTTTGGATATCAAATGGCGAGGGAGACACACCAAATAGAGATTGGACTACTAGGGTATCCCTTTCAGATGCAGTTGGTGTCATTGTACAGGCCACCTCCGTAGGGACTACAGTGGTAAGGTATGTGAGGAAAAATCATAGGACACCTTGGTTCAAGAAGATCCACCAGACTATATGATGGAAGGGGATTCACTGGGTGATTTTCCTGTACTCAGACCTTCAGATACAAGTTCAACGGTTGAGAGCTCGGACACACTAACAAGTAAGTTATGTTGCTACTACCCTTCATTTTATTATTCATTATCCCTATGAGAAAGACAAGCTCTAAATCACTCAGGCTGGCTATCCCATTCAAATTCTGTGGAAACTTCTCAAACAGGAAGAGTTCTAAAGACTTCTGCTCCGAATAGGACTTTTTAAACACTGAACCTATTGTGGATTTGCTTCTTTCTTTGGCTATAGAACTTACCACTAACACAGGATCCTGCCCGACTTACCTACTCCCCTCCTCCTCCTCTCGGCATCCCCTCAACCCTCCGACACTTCTAGTTGTCTCTCCGTCTATGCATCCTGACACATATCCTCGGCCGGCTTACCACATACCTCGGCCTCAAAACTTACCATTGACAGCTTTATTGAACTCAGAACCTTCTCTCACTACTTCTCGGCCATAACCATCACAATCATCCTTTGAGCCAATATTTAGGGAATTTGAAGAGGCTGTAAGTGACCTGTCATTGATCCTTGACTCCCTAATACCACTCTGTAATGTTACATAAGAAGCCACACCTCTTCCTATTTTTTGGGGAAAAAAGATTACTGATCCTTCGGGGTTCTCGGAGGCGACTAGCTCCAAAGCTATTCCATCGACTGCTGGAAAAAACTTCGCGTGGTCCAGGGGTATAGCTCAGGAACTGTCACCTATTAAAACTAGAAGCAGCTGGAAAAAATTATCTCAAACCATTGTTTAGACCACAGAGACTACTACCTCTTCCACTGACCTAGGGCCTCTTTGAGAAATGAAAGCCATGGCCAGGTCTAAATAATGTTATTGCTCTCACTGAATGTTATAGGGATTGGGGGCACCCTCAAAGTTGCCTCCTTTAGACGATTGTTAGACCAATCGTCTCCCGAGATTGTTTTTCTCCAAGAAACTCTATTTTCCGCCCAAAAGCCAGAGATTTCTTCCTTATTTTTTGTCTTTCCTGGGCTATCTGCACTGTAAATTCTATGGGTTCTTTTGGAGGCCTTCTGGTCGCTTGGGACACCAGATTATTTGAACTGTCACCTTTTCTCACAATGGGCGACATATTGTTAACTGGTAGAAGTATTCTAAATAGTCGGGTGATTACCTTATTGAATATCTATGGTCCTTGCTATGCCCAGAAGATCTTCTAGAACACATTAGAGGACAGTGGGATATTATCAATTAAAAATTTAATCATGGCAGGAGATTTCAATATAATTCTCAATTCTGATGAAGCTTGGGGAGGGGCATGTGCTGGATTAGATGACTTTTATAGAGACATTTTCTCCTCCAAAAATCTCATTGACATCAAGCCTCCAAAACCGATGTCGACTTGGAGGAATGGGCGCACAGGTCAAAATTTGATTGCTAGACAGATGGACAGGGCGATGGTTGTTGTAGAACTTTTAACAGAGGTCGACTTCTACAGGACATGGATCGAGTTCCCATTTTTCTCCGATCATGCACCCATCTGCCTCCAGATAGATTTAAAACCTGTTTTCAAAAACTATCCCTTCAAATTCAACGCCCATTGGCTAGAATATACAGAGTTTGTGGATTTGGTTAAAAGGTTTGGAATGATCTAGGTTTCGTTTCCGAAGGCAATGCTCAGCGAAGAATCATTTGGAAATTACATACCCTTAAACTTCAATCAAAGATCTGGTATAAGGAAAAAAACAAAAGAAACAAAGCGATATTAACGAAGCTGGATGTTGATATAAAAGAACTTATAAAATTGCTAACGAGAGACACCTTGGACCAAGTCGCTGAGTCATCTCTGCGGCAGTTAGAATTGGAAAGAAATGCACTGCTTCTTCAGGAGTAAAATAAATGGAGATTACGTAGCAGAGCTACCTAGTTGGCCAGTGGCGATTCCAATATAAAAATTTTCCATAACTTCGCATCACATAACCAAGTCAAAAAATTCATTTGGGACATCAAGGGTGAAGATGGAGAACCAGTCAATGAGGATTCCTTATTAAAGAAAGAAGTTGTTACATATTACAAGAATTTTTACAAAGAGTCAATCTGCCATAATACGGCTGAGCAATGTACATTGATCGAACACTTTCCACAAATGATTGATGAAGAAAACTCCAAATTTTTATACAGTCCGGTCACTATGGAGGAGATGAAAGTCGTTCTCTATCATTTCAAAAAGGAAAAGAGTCTAGTTCCTGATGGGTGGACCGTAGAATTCTTCACATATTTTTTTGATCTAGTTGGGGAGGATCTACTAGCGATGGTCGAAGATTATAGATTGGGCTCTATTACATGAGTCTTGAATTAAACCTTTCTCACATTGATCCCAAAGGAGAATAAACCTGCTTCATTTGAAGACTTTCACCCTATCTCCCTTTGCAATTTATGTTTTAAAATTATCTCAAAAATTATAGTGAATCGAATCAAACCTTTTCTCTCTGATGTTATTTCTCATGAATAGATGGGTTTCCTCAAAGGTAGACATATTCAGGACGTAATCAGTACATCCCATGAGACATTACATAGCATAAAAAAAAACAAGTTGAAAGAACTAATCCTTAAATTGAAATTAAGGAAATCTTTTGATTGCATTGAGTGGGACCTTCTTAGAATGATCCTTCACAAGGTTGGATTGGGGCCTCATATGACAAACTAGATAATGCCTTGTGTCACTTCATCCACTTTTTCCATTCTAATGAATAGAGAATCTATTGATTTTTTCAGAAGTGGAAGGGGAGTCATACAAGGATGTCCATTATCCCCACTCCTTTTCATCCTGGTGATAGAAGGACTCAGTATTTTACTGAAGCATAGTTTTGAGGAAGGTCGATTATCAGGGATTAAAGTTTCCAAACTGACCAATATCCTTCATCTCTTGTTTGTGGACGATGTCCTTATCTTATCAAAATCCAGCTTGGTTGAATGGCAAGTGATCGACAACCTTATCAGTTTTTTCTACAAATCGATGGGGCTTTCGCTGAATTTAACCAAATCCACTGTCCATTTCGAAGGACTATTAGAACTTGAGCTGATTTCCTAAAAAACCTTGTTGCATTACTCATTTACTGATCTCTCACAAGGTTTTCATTACTTGGGTTACTTATTTAAGACAGGCACACCTCGTGCAACAAATTGGGGCTGGTTGGTTAATAGAGTCACAAACAAGATAAAGTTATGGTGCAATAGATGGCTTTCACTGGGGGGAAGATACATTTTGGTTAAAACTGTTCTGGAAGGACAATCGGTCTATTAGATGTCCCTCGAAGCCTTACCCCGGATGGTTTTAAATAGAATCAGGAAATTGATATTTCAATTTCTTTGGTCTAGTCATTCGGATACTCAACATCTACACCTTTGTCGATGGGAGGTTCTTTCTAGTCCGAAAAATCTCGGGGGTTGGGGCTTCCGTAATCTTAATATTTTCAATCTGGCAATAAATGCTTCAACACTGTGGAGAGTTTTAAATCAAACAAGTCTCTAGTAGAAGGTTGTCAGAAGAAAATACTTGCAAAATACTACTCTCATCAACTGGCTTAGGCAAACTTCCCACCATTTCTCTTCTCCTTCGAAAATATGGACCAGCCTCATTTGAGCACTCCCAGTCATTCTCCACTGGCTCTGCTGGTGTCCTGAAGCCATCTCACTTATTGTTGTTGGTCGTGATAAGATATTAGGACTGGGCGAAAGATCGCTCCTCTTTGTTGAGATCTTAACAACATTAAACACAAAGAACATAACCACATTGTCACACACTGCACTAGCAACCGATCCTTTCTCATTTACTACGGTTTGTAGAAACAACGATGAGCTGGGGATTTTGGACACTCTCGCAAGCGAATGGATCAACTACTCCTCGGATCTTAGTCAAGTAGGAATTACTCTCCAAGAAGGCACGGTAGACCAGCTACTTTGGATCGGTGGAGACTCGTGCGGTTCCCTCACAGTAAAAAAATGCTACAAAGCTATACTATCAACTCAACAATTACCATTGTGAAGCGGTTGAAAGGCTAATTTCTAAAAAAGGAAAATCTAGTTAAAAATTCTCCTATTTTTTTGCCTGGCCACCGAGTTTAAATACTAACATGGGACACATTACAAAGGAAGGGGTGGGTGGGACCTGCAATGTGCCCATTGTGCAGAGTAACCACCGATGATATTGCACATTTATTCATTAACTGATCCTTCTCGCAGGCAACCTGGGCAAAGGTCCTTTCAACTCTAGAATTGAACATTTCATGGAGCGGTCAAAATTTAACTGATTGTATGGAGTCTTGGACGTGCATCAAAGCTGCCCCAAAAAAACTACCTGTCTTGATGTGTTGGTACCTGTGGCTAGAACGAAACAAAGCCCTGTTCGAAGGGAAGACACAAACAATCAATTCGATTGTCAATCAGACTCTAAGTCTGCTCACTAAACTTCCAACAACTGTAAACTTGCAAGCTATTAGCCAGTCTTTGATTTTTCGATTAACTAGATACACCTTGGCCTTCTTTGATGGGGCTTCCTCAGTAGGAGGATCAATCTCTGGGGCAAGGGGATCACTGAAATGAACATTTGGACAAGACATCAGATGGTTTTTTAATTGTGGCACAGGTTCAAATACAAAAGTCAAATTAATCGAAGCTTGGGCTACATTTTCCATGGCTAAATACTGAATATTCACCATATTCAGATTTTTGGGGATTCCAAAGTAGTCATTGAATGGCTGAATCAAAAATACAATCTCCAGGTGGTCAATATAGAAGGCTGGAAGAGACGTACTCGGGAGCTGGCATCATCATTTCAAAGAATTAGCTATCAACATATCTACAGGGAATCAAATGAGGGGGAATAATATTTATCCAAACGAGCTCTCTCGGCACCAAAGGGAAGATTTAAATACTTCAACTGGGATGGAGAAGTGGAGAGCTCTCATCAGTTCATAAAAATTTTCTAACAATCTTTCTCCTCCGCTCCATGGCAGGACTTCTTTTTTGGATCAGTTTTGACTCATAATTTTTTATTTCTTATTTCCCTCTTTTTGTTGTGTTCTTCTTTCTATGGTTGTTTTGAAGTAGAGAACTCTCAAGTGTATTGTATTCCCTACTTTCCATAAAGAATACTTTCCTGGATCACTGGCAAGCCTCTGTAAACAAAAAATTATTCAATATAATTTCGTGTGAATTTTCTTCTGGAAAAAAAAGTTAGAGGAATGGATTAACGATTGTGTCACATGGTTTTTCTAAACATAATTGCACCATGTCACAATAAACTTGAGTAAATACCACGTGGATGTGTCATGCATCTATTTTGAATAAATACACACCATGTCGCAACCTCTATGAGAAAATGACACGCCATAAAGTGGCATGACTAGTTGGAAAACAATGGTGTGAATGGCATGGGAAATTGTCATCTAAGCCACAAAATCCTAATCCTAATTAAACTTGTCTTTATGTATTTTTTAGCATTTCCCATAGAGATGTTGACTGGTTGGATGGAAAGGGACTATGAGGACCTTCAGGATAAGGTGGCCCACAATCTTGTCGTGAAGGTAGATCTAACAAGTTATGGCCTGCTAAAAGTTTTATGAATTCCCAGTGGTGTGCTCCAATGAGGGGTTTCTATGGGACATAGTCTAGATGTGGTGGTTGGATGAGGGGTATTTTGATGTGTAGGTCAACAATTAGAGATGACCCCCTTAGGTGACCCCCTTAGATGTGTGTTTCCTGATTAAGATCCTCATGAGGGAGGTTAGGGGAGAGATTCACCCTCACTTGGGATGAGTGAAGACCATTAATTAGTTGTTCATGCAACATTATTATGTTACATTATTCAGGGAAAATTTTAAGGGCTAAATTTCGCCATGGGATAATTTTCCATTTTTTTTTTCCTGAAAAAGATTCACCAATTTCCATTTTTTTCTAAAAATGACTCACCCAGGATAAAATTATTTTACTTTAAAAATAGCCAAAATTTTCTTGAAATTGTATAAAATCCTTAAAAATTTGAATATTTTTACAAAATAATCGCCAAACATTTTATAGTTAGCATTTCAAAACTTACTAAGATTCGCCAAGGTTTATACACTTTAAAACAAGTATGGATCCTTCAAATTTTCCTTGACATCAACCAAGGTCAATGGAGTTATTGAGATTGCATGGATCAAATTTATAGGGACATGGACCACTATAATCACAATAGTTCAGATACTGGGTTCACTTGGAGCCTAGTGGATATCGAGTGGGAAGATGTACTTGGTTGGACATGTACTCTTGAGAACACTTTTTGCATGGGATTTGTTGTTACAAGCTTTAGTACATGAGCAATTATCCTACTTTTTTTATGCAATAGACGAGACTTTGCATTTGGGTTCCTCATTTGCTCATTATTTTATAAGCATCTTCCTCCTCTCCACCTTTGGCATGTGATTAGGGATGGAAGTTAGAGAGAGCCAAAGATGCACCACTAGGATGATTTGATGGTAAAAATGGGTGGTTGGGAGGTTGGGAGGTACTTCACTCCTTGATTTTTTGCATGGTGGCAACAACAACTGCTTGTGATCCTAGAGTACCCTTATGCCAGTGTGGATTATCAGGTATATATTGAACTATTGAACTTTTTGAAAAAGGGATGGGAACCTATGTGAGTAATTATGATGATTTTCATGCTAGCATGTATGGTTAGCTAGCTATTTACTTCAAATATTGTATGTATGTGAGACTGAAATCCAATGTGTTTTTTTGTGTAGTATGGGACCCATGGTGTTTCCATCTACCCATACCACACCAACAGAAAGGAATACCATCCGAGTAACCATAGAGTGATGATGAGGCCATATTTATGATGACACAAGTCATGTAGGCTAGTGAAATGCAAATGCAATTGAGAGGTGAAAATTAGTCAACTTACTGTAACAACTAGAATGAGTGCTTCAAGGATCACTAAGCAAGGCTAATAGAACATCAATGATGAGGTGACCAATGTATGCACCAATATTACTACAGAGTAGCATCCTATCCTGAGAAGGGTTGTAGTGGTTGGTCAGGTTGTACAAGACAAGTCTAGAGCTAGAGATGGCAGGGCTAGTTATGCCCCCCTAGCAAAGGGTTTATTGTCATTAGGCCCTCCTCACCCACCACAATAGTGGTTGGGTGATATGTACAGACGATGCCCATGATTTGTGTAGAATCATATTTTGTATATGTAGTCCAATAGGGGTGAGACACAATGTAATTACAAACTCTATTTTTTGAAACATATGTGTGTGTGTGTGTGTGTATGTGGTTTTTTTTGCCCCGATGAGTATTTGCACATGTGTTTGATGAAACAAATTGTGTATGCTCATTTTACTATATATGTGTGACGATTATCATATGGCGATATATGTACATGCTATGTATTTTTTCTTTCATTCTTTCTCAAAAATTTTAATGTGATAAATTCCCATCCAATATTTCATTTGTAATGTATTTTTTTAGATCTAGGGGAATCGGTAACTGATCGGGATTACCTAGGTGAGGCCCAGGTTCAAATCCGACTGGCTGCCACTATAAACCCTAGGCTAGTGCCAACAACCTGCAAGTTGACACCTAGCAGGAAACTTATGACTTAGCAAGGGCTGAGATGTTCGATGTCACACCTGTGAGGGGGGTCCCACTCAAGGGGAGTGTCTATCCTTTCAGCCTTATCACAACGGGCCATGCTTCAACGGGGATTTGAACCCAGATGGAGAGTGTGAAAGAACAACTTCCCAACCATCTTGCTAAACCACATCGACTATTTGTAATGTTATCTTTGAATTGATTATGATTTCTAGGAACTTGTGTGATGTGATGTGTTAAGCCCTAATATTGGCTCATTACCCCAATTAAGGGGTAATGAGCCAATATTAGGGCTTAACATGCTTGTACTTGAACATTTAAGTGGGGTAAAAGGAGGTTTCCCCCTCGAAGAGGCTTATTATCTGAAATTATCTCTTTTTCAAGGCGTTGAGTACTTTTCCTGAGGTTTTTACATGCTATATTTATGTTTGGTTCTTAACATATGGTATCAGAGCTCAAGGTCTTGGGGTTTCGCTGCTACATCTGAGACACCGTGGAATTTTCGCTATAACTTTTTTTCTACAATATTTCAGAAGGAACGGCTTGGAGGGTATTTAGAAGACGGATAAAGGTACGTTGGGTTCAAAATTTATCTCCTGAGGCCTTATACTTTCGGAGATACATCATGTACAAGATAGGGTTTTGGAATCATCCTGAAATGAGTCATTGCGGAATTTTCTCTATAAACATTTTTATGTAATGTTTCAGAACTTGAACTCAGGAGGCCATTTATAGAAATTAGTAGTGTATATGTGGTAAAACTTTCAGCTTCTGGGTCATCTTAAATTTGTAGATACACCCTGTGTAAGATAGGGTATCTGACTATCCCTATTGACTAGTCTCAAGAAGGTGTTCCAGGTAAAACAATCATAACTTCTTCCTAGAGTATCCAAATTGATTGGGACTAGTTGCATTGGATCGTGGACAATCTGTAGTACTTTGGGTACGAGTCTTAGAATTTTATATCAATTATTTTGTGCGGGGCACACTATACAAGTGAGATCTCCTAGAAAGGCCAAAAATCGGCAAGTTGTGGGAAAGTTACCGTAAATTCCACTTGGCACATCCAATTTTGATCAGACCTGTGGCATTGCAGA